>QNGE01000354.1:64895-119495 GCA_008508345.1 Paragonimus westermani | reverse complement strand
GGTGCGCTTCTGAGTGCCACCGGTTTGACTGTAGCTCACCCCGCGCCTCTTACTTTCTCTCGGTTGCTGTCGTTCATCCCGGGCTAGAATGGATTCAACTTCTTATCACATTTTCAACCAGTATCGCAAATATGCGGTTCGTTTCCATACCCTTCCGCGTTCTTTTATTTTGATGCCTGCTAGGACCGCTTGTTGAATGCTCTTTAGAAAAGGCATTGTAAACTGTTAGTGGACGAAGGTCGAGCATATATCCACTTGTCCAATAAAAGAATCCCAAATTACCGGGATCCAGAAGGTTGATCATACTCGGCGTCAGGCGGATATCTGCTGATATAGAAGGTTATCACTGCAAACAGGCTATAGCATCGATCCTGGTGGTTATAGTAAACAACATGTTCACATTTAGAGTTCTTTTATGATTAATATTTAGATAGACTATTCAAAGCTTCAAAGCAGCTTACAGAGACGCTGATAACCACCCCGAAGAGGGGCTGTTCTAATGGATTCCAACACTTAAGAATAACTGCTGAGAAAGGCGAGTCCGGGGACTGAGCTGGAAAAGCTCCCTTTCATGTCCTTGTTGGCCGTCGGCATCCGCTGCAGAGAAGAACGGTTCAACGAGACTTCCATTTTAAGAAAAGGATATGCGAGGAATACTGAAGATAATGATGATAACAATCGCATATGTTTCGGTGCATGTCTAAGAAACACGCTCAGAAGAGCGTGATCAACCTACAGATTATTAAGCATATACACATTTGAACAACAAATTTCGAAATAAACAACGCGTCACCTATGTGAATAGAGCAAAAAACAGGCAAAAGCAGACATTATATGAGAGGGAAATTCACGTTTAGGCAGAAAACTTCGAGCTATGTGGTTCTGAGACGATAGTACTTGGGGTTTGCACAATTCGACAAAATCATTGATTTGTTAGATCAATCAGGACTCCGCAAGGTGATTGTAACGCGCAAATTAAATCAGCGAGCGCGCACGAATTGAATTTGAGTTGTGTGACGGAGCAAGCTGCTGTGTTTTCTGTGCCGTCTTAGCCATCGTTTGTGTAAGTCGTGTGCATGACTTATTGGGCCTTCGGCTCATATTCGTACGTATTGTTTCTCCTTTCAGAACTGCTGTTGGATACCATGCTTCGGAAGAACGCTGACCTCTGGTGCGTCCACGTTCATCGTAGGTTGAACTGCGAAGTCACGGGCATTAACAGTAGAGTCGGCTGGGCCGCAACTTACAGAGATCACCGGTCAAATGCTCAAGGTCGTGTCAAAAAGGAGGTGGTTGGAGAATGGAGTGGATGCATTGGCGAAGAATTTGCTCATTATGTCACGTAGATAGCACCAGAAAAATGTGTAGGAAACATTTTAATGATGGGGGAGGTGGGGACGCATCTATTTCGTGGGGAACGGATGGACCTCTCGACCGGACGTCATTCTTTGCTCAACTTCCAAAGAATTTTGAGGAGCTCGCGATATGCCNGTAGATAGCACCAGAAAAATGTGTAGGAAACATTTTAATGATGGGGGAGGTGGGGACGCATATATTTCGTGGGGAACGGATGGACCTCTCGACCGGACGTCATTCTTTGCTCAACTTCCAAAGAATTTTGAGGAGCTCGCGATATGCCCAACCATTGCAGAATTTTGATTCTCCGGGCGTGGTGGAATGTTTTCTCGCGCGGGTTATATCAGTGAACCCAAAAATGGGACGCAAACTCTGGGATACCATTGACAGAAAGATCAACAAATACGGCGGAAATAAAGAGGAAAGTGGTGAGAATCTAATCGATTCACCATTTATTGAAACCCCGAAATTACATTAAATCTGTCAGGCGGCCAATTGGATTGTCGCATTAAAGATAGAAAATCAGGAGTGAACGAGTGTTCTCAGTGTTGTGCCTACCGATATTCGTCAATTTGTTTCTTTCATACTACACCAATTGCCACACAGTTTGTGACCTAGCACCTGCTAATACGGTCAGCCAATAACAGACTTTTATTTCTCTAATACCGTCGTTCATCCATAAATTCGGCTTATCAACACATGAACAACACATATCTACTACTACCACTACCGGCTGTTCTTCTTGTTACTTGTGTGGGAGGTTTCAATTCAGGTACGATTTCCAGGGCTATTCTAAGTCCCTGATTTCGAGTAGCACAGGGATTCAAGCAAGTTGCTTCTCACGGAATGTCCTCAGAGGTTTTCAAGTTGCCCACCTCAATGTTACAATTTGGCGGTATTCCAAAAGTGAGAATAATGAGGAGTTACCGTGGACTGCTCCAGAGCGATCGAAGCACCGACAATGTTCCCAGTAGGAGGGAGCCAAAAATCTGAGTGAACTATCCGTTTAGTATCATTAAGCGACTGAGCAACAGAGGAGAGAGCAGATCGGTGTGGCTGATTTTCCCCTTGTACCCGAATAATTTGAAAACTCCGATGGACTAAATGAGATGCAAGGTTTTAGTAAAATAATGAAATGACATTTCCAAGTCGTGTAAAAAATACATCATATTCCAGTCAGCATGACAACATGACATCACAATGCTTGAATGGCCCATTACCGGCAACTCTTCCCTGTACGTTGAATCAGCATGGGGGTGAATGATGAGAGCAACTTTATAAGCATATTCAAGGTGCAGTACCGGAAGTTTAAAGGGTCTTTAGATGAATTACGTGGAGCTCAACGGAAAACTTACACCAGCTTTTGTGTTAACACTTCGCGGACGGCTGCAAGCGCTAGGAAACACAGGGGAATAAGAATGTGTACACTGTACACGATGTACAAAACCCTCCAAATGGTGTTGTTTATTTATTCGTCTGATATGATGACAAATTGTAGTTTGATGGACCACAGATGTCGACCATTCTGAGTCATCCCCCATTTCAATGCTAAATATCAAATCGAGAAGACAAACCTCGTGTACTTACACGACCTTCAGGCTGGTGAGCCCAATATACATCCCAAAAATAGATGTTTGGCTGTTGGTAATAAGCTGCATATTTTTAAGATGACGAACCATTTTGAGAGTGCTCGTGAAATGAGGCAGTTTGTGAACAAGAAGTACAGAAGTGGAGCATGTCGATAGGATTTACGCGACCTACGTACTGGGCACAATTATTAAGTTGCGAGATTCATTAGAAGTGGGGGCAATTTTGGCTTTCTATTGCGGGGAAAATTGCTATGGTTCGTCAATTCTATACGCGAACGTCTTTCCCAACTGGGTCCTGGGTATTGAGTTGTTGTTCTAGGAGATGCCATTCATTAGTTGAATTATGGCGGCCTCATACTTTAGCATGCTATGTTGGTAGATGTAACTGGAGCGAGCGGCACGTTTTTTGCCCGCTGATGGCAAACGAAACTACTACGAGTTATAGGATAAATTTTGAACACCTGCTTGAAATGTTGCCTTACATGTCTCCTGTTTGCTTCTTCATTGTTGATCGTTCAGCAACACACTGGAGAGCAGTACGTGAAGTGAAATTTGGCTTGGCTCAAAACCTATAGACCGCCCCTTTTGCAAGATATGCCCTCAGAATGAGAACCCTGTTGCTTTGGATTAAGAAAACGTGCGCTGGGTACAGTGCAGGCATCATCAATCCTTTGTTCGCTACAGTGGATCTCAGCCGGATTACACCTGCGTGGACTGCAACAACGTGGAGGAGGCAACGCGACCAAATGGGAGGGTGATGAAAAAGAAACGGCGACATTTACTGACAAATGTCTCAGGTGTTCACTGCTTCTGTATCCACATGGGTTTCGGAGACTCCGCGACGACTTAAGTCTTTCACACTTTCTCTTCAGCACAGGACTCGTGCAAAAATTCTTCACCCTAGTAAGTGTTAACAGTCGAAGAGGTCACGACAAGAAGCTTTATAAGCTTCGATATCGGACCTTCCTAAGGAAACAGTTCTTCTCTTATAGAGTTATCAACTACTGGAACGACCTACCACTAGATTGATTGTCTCAAAGTGTTATTGGATTCCCACCTACTTAACAAACCGTTTGATTGGTAAGTTATTCTTTACTGTCAGACTATTATTTTGCTCTGTTCTTAGTATTCTCTGTAACCATCAAAAGCGGTGTTACACTCTGTTTTCAATGACTGCCTTCCAGGTCGACAGTAAACCGCCGGACATCGAGACGAACAAACTGACTGGATCCGGGTGGTTTGGGCTCCCAGCCTCGAATCCGTGTACCAACCGCTGAAATCCCTGAAAAATTAAGATATCCCGAAAATAAGTGAAGAAAACCCTGCGCAGATAAGAGCTCCCAGTCGATGCATTCGGTGAGATTCAGGAATAATTGAAGAGACCCTGCCATCTCAGTAGTGACCCTACAAGATAAAAGCGCTGTCGATAATCCCGTAACAATCTGAGGTCCTTAATTCAAATTTTGCTGCTTCCTAAAACAGTGAAGGGCATACACTGTTCTCACCTCTTCCTGTAAGTACAATTACGTTCCTAGGCCGAATCCCCGTTGATCCAGGGCTCACACACTCCCAGTTAGCTATTATCAGATATTCTCACCTGACGTCAACAAATATCGTCCCATTGACCATACTTCAACTTGTTCTAGCGTGTGGGAAAAAGATAATAAAATGCCGCATGGTGGAATTCTTGTTATCATGAAACCTTATAAACCGCTGTCAGCGTGGGTTCCTCAACAAACGTTTTTGCATGACATGCTAGCAAAAATTTCCCAACCATGTGAGATGATCTACTGGCATCGGTGAGGCGACTATCATTGGACATGGTGGATGCTTTCGATCGTGTGCCTCATAAGCGTCTTCTGCCCAAAATAGCATCCTTTGCTATACGTGATCCGTTGCTCAGCTGGTTTTTCTCACACTTCACAGGTCGCACACAAACAGTGAAAATAAGAGACAACAGCTCAACGCCCAGACCAGTCGCTAGTGGAGTGATACAAGGAAGAGTTCTGGAACCGTCATTCTTCCTCATTTAAGTACATAAACGATATATGTCAAGTTATCAAGCATGGCAAGCTGTTTCTCTTCGCAGATGATATCAAACTTGTTTACAGTTTCCACCTAACAATCTGAATCCATGCTTAGAAAACATACGGGAGGACCTCATGCCATTAGAGGCTTGGCGTCATCCTTGGCTGATGGAATTTCCAGCCAATAGATCCACTACCATTGTACACGGTTGTCACGTACCAGGTGGCTCTATAAAGCTGGACGGTCACAGCATATCAACCGCCAACTCAGTACGTGAACTGGGTCCACGCTACTCAACCTCATCCAACTTCGCAGAACATATATCTTTTCTAGTCGCTAAAACCAGACAGACGATAGGTTACATTAAGCTCTCATTCTTCCTAACTGATGCACGATTACACCTTTATAAACTGTGTTCAACCCCAGTTTGAGTACTGCACGTTCATATGTGGCCACCCGCGCAAGTCTGATAGGCTAACTTTGGAAAGCCTCCAACGTACATTTACGGAAAGCCTGTTGGGTCATCCATCTTCTCCAAGCTACAGCTGTCCGCCTATGGCATATATTTCATCAATTAACACAATGCTATTAACGTCACATGGGAGGTTGTGATAGAAGATCATATGTTCCCCTGTTCGTCATAGCTCCCATAGTCAGTTTCACGTTTTGTCGTTTATCGCGTGATTTCGCTCTCCATTCTTGGACTCACTGATATAGCCCGCGCGAGAAAAAACATTCCACCACGCCCGGAGAATCAAAATTCCGCAATGGTTGGGCATATCGCGAGCTCCTCAAAATTCTTTGGAAGTTGAGCAAAGAATGACGTCCGGTCGAGAGGTCCATCCGTTCCCCACGAAATATATGCGTCCCCACCTCCCCCATCATTAAAATGTTGTCTACACATTTTTCTGGTGCTACCTACGTGGCATAATGAGCAAATTCTTCGCTAATGCATCCACTCCATTCTCCAAGCACCTCTTTTTTGGCACGACCTCAAGCATTCGACCAGTGATCGTCTCGTGGAGTCCTGATTGATCTAACAAATCAATTATTTTGTCGAATTGTGCAAACCCCAAGTACTATCGTCTCAGAACCACGTAGCTCGAAGGTTTCTGCCTAAACGTGAATTTTCCCTCTTATATAATGTCTGCTTTGTTGATTTATTCACATAGCTGACTCACTGTACACTTCCCAAATTTGGTTTTCAAATGTGTATATGCTTAATAATCTGTACGTTGATCACGCTCTTCCGAGCGTGTTTCTCACAAACGCGTCGGGAAATATACTATTATTACTATTATCGTAATGCATATACGGTTTGCGTGTCAGCACTTTTTGGAGAACCCTTTTCTCTATCGCCCTCAACGTACCCTTCGTGTGTATCTCCGGAGTTTCTCGCGTAAATGCTGACGTCAAATGTGACAGAAAATCACGGTCCTCTACGCCAAACCCTCCAGCAGCTAACGAGTACACCGAAGATTTTAACCTGAGTTCATGCCAATAGAGCTCGGAAAGCCCAGCGATAAGCCAAGAAATTGTCAGCGATCCTTGAGGAGCTGTGCTGGATGGACTATAGTCAGGCTATTCCATCACACTGACATTTCACGCCCTCTTCGAATCAACCAGTTAAACCGATGACAAATCAAAACCTCGTACCAAGGGAATACGGATGTGTGAAGTTTAGGTAATATACAACCTGAAGAGAACTAAGAGATTATGGCCGAATATGTACTACGCAACACGCAGCGATACTAGAATATCAAAGTGGATTAGGGTACAAAAGTACAAGGGAGTTGCGTTTGAATACAAGTGTCCTCCTCGTTTCTCTGACTGTCTGTTGGTTTGGCGTCCCTGTGCGCAGCGTTGACGTAGCGGTCTGAAGGGTGAACGAAACAACTCTGTCAGGGTTACCAATTCAAAATCGATTCGTGCGCGCTAACCAACTTTGGTTGCGCGGTACATTTAGTGAAACACTGGATGACCTTGAAGCGAGTGTTCTCATTAGGCAACTGGCTATCTTAGGTGGTGACGGAGAAATGCATGTCCGTACGCATAGGAGTGTGGAAAAAATGCCGGAAATAAAATGGCACACACGTACTGAATCAAGATATGGAATAAGATTATCCATTAGTGGAACTTTATTTCCGGTGCATATATAATATTACGTGTTCAGGTAAATATATCCGTGGAGTCTAACTTTTTGTGCTTTCGTGTTACGCGCTACTCTTCATACCTGTCCATCGTACACATAAAGTACTTGTCTATTGTTTGAATTCATACGCAAGCTGTCGACGAACCTGTCGGCTTGTGCTTCTACACGGACATGCTTTATGTCGGGCCAATCGCTGCAACGTTCTTTTAGGACGCTGGAGGAAGTGAATTCACCGGAATCTCCCTATAAGTGTAAGAGAGAATCTCCTCGCCACACGGTGGATTCGGTGTGATAAAATGTGTCGCGGACAGCTATCGTGAGTCATTGTATTTGCTTTGTACTACTGTTTCGAAGCTTCCAACGATTCGTACGCGGGTTAAAGGCTGGGAGCCCAAACCACCCGGATCCAGTCAGTTTGTTCGTCTCGATGTCCGGCGGTTTACTGTCGACCTGGAAGGCAGTCATTGAAAACAGAGTGTAACACCGCTTTTGATGGTTACAGAGAATACTAAGAACAGAGCAAAATAATAGTCTGACAGTAAAGAATAACTTACCAATCAAACGGTTTGTTAAGTAGGTGGGAATCCAATAACACTTTGAGACAATCAATCTAGTGGTAGGTCGTTCCAGTAGTTGATAACTCTATAAGAGAAGAACTGTTTCCTTAGGAAGGTCCGATATCGAAGCTTATAAAGCTTCTTGTCGTGACCTCTTCGACTGTTAACACTTACTAGGGTGAAGAATTTTTGCACGAGTCCTGTGCTGAAGAGAAAGTGTGAAAGACTTAAGTCGTCGCGGAGTCTCCGAAACCCATGTGGATACAGAAGCAGTGAACACCTGAGACATTTGTCAGTAAATGTCGCCGTTTCTTTTTCATCACCCTCCCATTTGGTCGCGTTGCCTCCTCCACGTTGTTGCAGTCCACGCAGGTGTAATCCGGCTGAGATCCACTGTAGCGAACAAAGGATTGATGATGCCTGCACTGTACCCAGCGCACGTTTTCTTAATCCAAAGCAACAGGGTTCTCATTCTGAGGGCATATCTTGCAAAAGGGGCGGTCTATAGGTTTTGAGCCAAGCCAAATTTCACTTCACGTACTGCTCTCCAGTGTGTTGCTGAACGATCAACAATGAAGAAGCAAACAGGAGACATGTAAGGCAACATTTCAAGCAGGTGTTCAAAATTTATCCTATAACTCGTAGTAGTTTCGTTTGCCATCAGCGGGCAAAAAACGTGCCGCTCGCTCCAGTTACATCTACCAACATAGCATGCTAAAGTATGAGGCCGCCATAATTCAACTAATGAATGGCATCTCCTAGAACAACAACTCAATACCCAGGACCCAGTTGGGAAAGACGTTCGCGTATAGAATTGACGAACCATAGCAATTTTCCCCGCAATAGAAAGCCAAAATTGCCCCCACTTCTAATGAATCTCGCAACTTAATAATTGTGCCCAGTACGTAGGTCGCCTAAATCCTATCGACATGCTCCACTTCTGTACTTCTTGTTCACAAACTGCCTCATTTCACGAGCACTCTCAAAATGGTTCGTCATCTTAAAAATATGCAGCTTATTACCAACAGCCAAACATCTATTTTTGGGATGTATATTGGGCTCACCAGCCTGAAGGTCGTGTAAGTACACGAGGTTTGTCTTCTCGATTTGATATTTAGCATTGAAATGGGGGATGACTCAGAATGGTCGACATCTGTGGTCCATCAAACTACAATTTGTCATCATATCAGACGAATAAATAAACAACACCATTTGGAGGGTTTTGTACATCGTGTACAGTGTACACATTCTTATTCCCCTGTGTTTCCTAGCGCTTGCAGCCGTCCGCGAAGTGTTAACACAAAAGCTGGTGTAAGTTTTCCGTTGAGCTCCACGTAATTCATCTAAAGACCCTTTAAACTTCCGGTACTGCACCTTGAATATGCTTATAAAGTTGCTCTCATCATTCACCCCCATGCTGATTCAACGTACAGGGAAGAGTTGCCGGTAATGGGCCATTCAAGCATTGTGATGTCATGTTGTCATGCTGACTGGAATATGATGTATTTTTTACACGACTTGGAAATGTCATTTCATTATTTTACTAAAACCTTGCATCTCATTTAGTCCATCGGAGTTTTCAAATTATTCGGGTACAAGGGGAAAATCAGCCACACCGATCTGCTCTCTCCTCTGTTGCTCAGTCGCTTAATGATACTAAACGGATAGTTCACTCAGATTTTTGGCTCCCTCCTACTGGGAACATTGTCGGTGCTTCGATCGCTCTGGAGCAGTCCACGGTAACTCCTCATTATTCTCACTTTTGGAATACCGCCAAATTGTAACATTGAGGTGGGCAACTTGAAAACCTCTGAGGACATTCCGTGAGAAGCAACTTGCTTGAATCCCTGTGCTACTCGAAATCAGGGACTTAGAATAGCCCTGGAAATCGTACCTGAATTGAAACCTCCCACACAAGTAACAAGAAGAACAGCCGGTAGTGGTAGTAGTAGATATGTGTTGTTCATGTGTTGATAAGCCGAATTTATGGATGAACGACGGTATTAGAGAAATAAAAGTCTGTTATTGGCTGACCGTATTAGCAGGTGCTAGGTCACAAACTGTGTGGCAATTGGTGTAGTATGAAAGAAACAAATTGACGAATATCGGTAGGCACAACACTGAGAACACTCGTTCACTCCTGATTTTCTATCTTTAATGCGACAATCCAATTGGCCGCCTGACAGATTTAATGTAATTTCGGGGTTTCAATAAATGGTGAATCGATTAGATTCTCACCACTTTCCTCTTTATTTCCGCCGTATTTGTTGATCTTTCTGTCAATGGTATCCCAGAGTTTGCGTCCCATTTTTGGGTTCACTGATATAACCCGCGCGAGAAAACATTCCACCACGCCCGGAGAATCAAAATTCTGCAATGGTTGGGCATATCGCGAGCTCCTCAAAATTCTTTGGAAGTTGAGCAAAGAATGACGTCCGGTCGAGAGGTCCATCCGTTCCCCACGAAATAGATGCGTCCCCACCTCCCCCATCATTAAAATGTTTCCTACACATTTTTCTGGTGCTATCTACGTGACATAATGAGCAAATTCTTCGCCAATGCATCCACTCCATTCTCCAACCACCTCCTTTTTGACACGACCTTGAGCATTTGACCGGTGATCTCTGTAAGTTGCGGCCCAGCCGACTCTACTGTTAATGCCCGTGACTTCGCAGTTCAACCTACGATGAACGTGGACGCACCAGAGGTCAGCGTTCTTCCGAAGCATGGTATCCAACAGCAGTTCTGAAAGGAGAAACAATACGTACGAATATGAGCCGAAGGCCCAATAAGTCATGCACACGACTTACACAAACGATGGCTAAGACGGCACAGAAAACACAGCAGCTTGCTCCGTCACACAACTCAAATTCAATTCGTGCGCGCTCGCTGGTTTAATTTGCGCGTTACAATCACCTTGCGGAGTCCTGATTGATCTAACAAATCAATGATTTTGTCGAATTGTGCAAACCCCAAGTACTATCGTCTCAGAACCACATAGCTCGAAGTTTTCTGCCTAAACGTGAATTTCCCTCTCATATAATATCTGCTTTTTTGCTTCATTAACACAGCTGACTCATTGTTTACTTTATACCTGGGTGGTGGTGGGTTTGTTTGTGTGCGGTGTGAATGTGTTTTGCTTCTATGTTTTGTGTTTGATAACGGTTGGACAGTCACCCACATTTACCTTTCCTATCCTCATTTCCCATGACCATGCTCATTGTACACTTCACAAATTTGTTGTTCAACTATGTATATGCTTAATAATCTGTAGGTTGATCACGCTCTTCTGAGCGTGTTTCTCACGAATGCATCGGGGAATATACCATTATTAATATTATCATTATTCCCTGGGTCTATTCAGTCACTTTTTCTTAGCCGCTACACAATGCCGTCATCAGATGTCCCGCAGAGACCCTCCGGCATTGTTTCTGGTGGTACAATGGGCCAAAGCCGTTCGCGTCGTTTGGCGTGCTTGACAACGACACGTTCGCATACCATTCAGCGCACCTGACGACGGCAATGTATGACGACGCGTACATCTTCACAATAAAGGTCAGCTATCGCTTTTATGAGTGGTGTTCTGGCAAAAGCGCACGATTTGATGGAATGCCAGTCGCTCGTCTCCGTGAATCGAGGTAACGACTGCAACTATTATACACAGTCACCCGATAGACGTCAATACCACCTAATGTTCGCTTCGTCGCAAATGCTTTAGTGCAGAAGGGACCGAGGAAGCCGGACATGGCTACCACCTTAACTATATGTGACCGTGCAACCACGTAAGAAATTGATCTGTTGGTATACGTTTCAACCAGGACCATATGTGGATTGCTTGCCAAGTACATGACACAAAGAAGTTCCTGTCCTGTCTAGGGCTTATCAGAAAACCACGATCCAGTTCGCACTCAGTGCACTCGGTACGCGGAAAATCAGTTCGCATCAGTATTTGACATGACCTTTGAGCAACAAATTATGTGTTCGCGCCAACCCGAAGTGATGGGAATAGACGCCACATACAGGGGCTACGCAAGTAGACACGTTTTTCTTGTCGTCACTTGTTCGTACACCGGGGGGCCACCGATTAGCTGCATATTGCTACAATCGGAGTCGTCGTCTTGTTATTTTGCATCTCTATTCAGTCCACTGGGCCCATAAACACAAGAACCAAGATTCTGTACTACGGCGAATTTAAAGTCGCGTATACTCGTAGAGTGCCACTGAACCAGCAGGCGGTGACTCTCTATGATTCGCGAACAACAGGCAGCTAAACTGGCATCAGATGACCGCATGCTCCGTTTCGTCACCCGTCGTCTCGTAGTGAACTTAATCGCGCAATAACTGAGGAACCTCTCAGCGCACAAGAAGACCTTCGGAAGCAGACCACAGACGCTATCGTGATGCTGTTAATGGCAGCCCGTCCTACACCGTCGATAAAAGCTACTGAACCTGTGTGCGACAACTCCCCACAAAATTCTCACTATCACGTAGCATGAGCTGTTCTTACATCGGCAATCACTTTGACATTGTGTAAAATCTTTCGTTTAACATTGCTGATTCTGAGTCGGGCAATTTCCCAATTACTGGTATGTTTACGCTCAACTTTGAAGCGGTTATTTGGATCCACGCTTCTACAAAACGCGTATGACCAATTTGTAATCCTCTGGATCATTAACCTCTAGCGAACTCCAGCTTTTGGCATCTCGGGAATTCTCCTGCGAAACATTCAACCAATTGTAACTAGGGCTGTAAAGATTCTCACATGCGCCATTAATATGATTCGGCCGTACTTTCCAACTTATGGAGAAACACCGAAATTCGTCATACACCCGGACACCTTCACCGCCCCGGACAGCGGCGCAACGATCTACGAAACACAGAACACAACCAAGCTTTTCCAGTATCCACCGACGAGCCCGGTGTGTTTTATCCGAGTCCATCCAACAAACCCCGGTATAATCATCGCCCATTATCCCCAAAACGTTAAAGCCAACTCACCCTGATTTCCGGTGTACCCTAATCAAGGGCCAGAACACGACCACCGCAAACGATCCCGCCGGTCCCCATTCATGGAACCAGCAACGCACAGTTGTCCATCGTAGTTTTTCACGAATGCGGAAGATGCCTCCCTCCATCCAAAGATCGAAATATGGACGTCTGGATGGGATGCAAGTATTGCTAATAATGGTACACTTGGGACGCACATAGTTATTCGTCCTGGGGGAGTTGTTCTTCACATCTTGCCCTCCTCACTTCTAGAATTTCACTGGTTCACTTTTTTACATTACTCACGGCAGGCAAATTGCAGTTCTCAAACCAGGTATTTTCTCAGAGGCCTGCCGCATAAATCCGACCCTTCTATTTCATTGCGCGACGTTAAAACTGACATGAACATCAAGCCGTCGAGGCTCTGGCGTAAAATCCGTGTCATCTACGTTGGTACCAATGCCTTTTTTGACATAGTTATAGAAAGAACACTAGACTCCGGATGACAACCGCGAAAATGGTGTGATCACCTTTAAACCTATACAATGATTGTACTAATATTGAAAGAACGAATGAGAACGAATTAAAGGCAGCTGACGAGCAACACTAGTTCGCATAAGCTGATTGATCGTTAGATGCTAAAGTTGTTAGGCACTTTTTATCCATACCTCTTGAAGTGGTCGCACACGTTATGTTGGTCGCTTGACATAGCGATGTCGTGTGATCCAAGTCACAGATTGACGCCCTGATTGATAAAGATTCACCATTACTGTTTACAGACGGATAGGTTGCTTGGACCCTGAGGTCACCAGGAGAGTGGTATTGACGCTCCACTGTCGGTCTATTGAGTGGATTCTTGCTGTTTATTTTGGAGTCTTTTTGAGTAACTCATCGACCGTTGACTGAGTGTGAATAAGCCGGACTACTTTAAAGGATTCGATAAGTACATGTCTTTACTAGGCGCAAAACTCAATGTTGTTCCGCACAGTGAACGCTGCCCACGGCTGCTGGAAGAAACTGTCCGTATGTCTTACGACGAATTGTATGAATGGTTATTGCCAAGCCCTCCTCTGGCCCCCAAAATGTTTCATGTTTGTTCAAAAAAAAGTATAATTTGCGCCGAAGACATGTTACGCGTAGATGCGTGTTTACCGATTGCTGCCAAACACGCTGCCACCAAAATAACAATCGACATCAAAAAACCATGCTTTATTAGAACACGGTAAATGCTGCTAAACGTGTTTACCACACACCCTCTAAGACAGCTTTCTCGAGACCTGTATCATATCTCAAGAGAAAATTTTATCAGCGTCCATTTCATGAAACGCATCTCATTGATGTTCGGCGTGGTTGATATGCACAGCGGCTGGGGAAGGTTCACTACATGAGAGGGTGATCGGGGGACCACATGAGGTTACGTCTGCATGATGCTGAATGTGAATAATTTTAAGCGTGAAGAAACGGAGCAGATAGCTATATTTGTTTCAAATGGCTAAACGGAGACGCGCAACATGCATGTAAAGTTACCAAACTGACAAGGTTTACATGTAGGCGAGGAAATGGCTGCCAAAAGCGCTGAACTTCTTTTTGCCATCAGAGAACAAATAACAAGACCCGTCGGACGGACTTATCACAATGCCAGGGAGCAAGCGGGAAAATAACATTGTGTAATCATTCACATGGAAGAAGGGTCAGGATAACTCGAAATAATTAAGGCGAAACGACTACCATACATTGCCGGTGACAGACAAAGCAAATAAGACGAAACAATCGTGTAGGATAATCAGACGCACAGTGAATAATACGAGAGTGTCATATTTAGCTGCTGTGCCGTTCAAACAATTTACGTTACCGTTCGGATAGCGTACAAGCTGTCGTCCGCACGGCAGCAATCCCGTTGGATCAGTGGAATGGTACAGGATAATCCGCCAGAGGCCGGAACAACTGACTAATATGAAGTGACGTAAATAGGTTGCTGTGTCAATGGTTGCGTCGTGTTACACAGGTTTGGAGGCTCAAAACCTCTGTGGTTTGCAAGTATGGTGCTGTGGAGCCTACACCATTTGGGATGCTTATATATGCAAACAGCTGCCACACTGTTCACGGGGAAAGGAATCGATAATAAATCACGTATTATTGTTGTCACTGTATTGTAGCTTAGCTAGTACGCCGTAGCATGGTGTTGTTTTCTCTGATGTTCCTTTCGTCGGAATTAGTCACTTCTAAAGCTTGTAGTATGATTAAATCCATGAACCTAAACAACTTGCCCCGTATTCGGTGAGACGGTGCAATAAAAGTAACACCTGACACCTCGTACACTTCCGCGTATACTCCAGTGATGTCACTTGGTACACACTTGCATTCAAGGAATTCCTTAGTCACATGGTACATAATGGGAAGCAAAGGACGCTTCATACTCACAAATGAACAAAATGGAAAACAGGAGTGCTGGAAGCCCCATAACTTTAAACTTGACATAAATAAACACAAAACCCGAATGGGTGGTCCCACCATCAAGGTTCAAACAAGAGACAGTCAATCATATGGAATTGGTGTCGGATGACCTCCAAAAAACTACGGTAAAAATGAAACAAATCCCAAAATTTGTAAGAAAATCTAGACTAGTGAATAACAGTGAGGTGCAGCATACAATAATCGGAATAATTGAGATAAATGGTTTTCTATGCACCTTGTCGGTCACCTATCGTAACTATTTCGCTTCATACATTTAGAGCTTCTGTAGCCTAATTCTGGCTGGACAAGTTCCTCTAGTGAACGCTGTTGCGACGTCTTTTTTATTCTGGGTTGCGGGTCAAATAATTGAGCGCCTACTAAGAGAAACGATCCAATACAGGACAGTGAGATCAGTTTGCAGAACTGAATGGGCAATGGGCGTTTTCAATTACCGCCAAACTTTGACGTAAGCCGCAAACAGTTGCAATGGAGACGAAATGGAGAGAGAGGGACCATTAGTAAACGTAAGGAACAGAAGCGATTCAAAGATAGAACCCTGATACGGACCACTTAAACTGTGATGGCAAATGGAGTACCCACAGCTGGCGCGGCAGTGTCGACTGATAAATAACGACTCAGTCCACTCAAGTATGTTGGGTTGCACTCGGTAGTGCTGGTGCTTGCCTAACAAACCTGAGTGGTTCACAAGATCAAACAATTCAGGGAAGTCAGAGAAAAGGTCATCAACAGCAACGACCTGGCCAGCAGATTTCGTACACTAATCAGCGGCTCTCAGCAGGATCGTCGGGAAGATGAAAGACCACGAGGGCAAACAAACCCCTTAGCAGGTTTGCGCAATACTTTGGGTGAAATACAGTACGGGCCATGAGAGAAATAGTCGGGATGCGGATGATTATCGAGGATAGCTGCGGATGAATCACCAACTATACCAAATTTGTCCGTAGGAACCTAATCACCGCACGAGATATTGTGATCGTCTGTAAGCGTGCAAGGTTCGGGGTATGTTGAGTTAAATTCAGAGCTTTATTAACCGAAAGGAAAGTGATGGCCATTAATTTCAAAAGACCTATATGCGAAGATGCGTGAAGGTTTAGTTCTGGAAGGTGGAAATCACCCACCAAAAGTATGTGAGAAGCCTGGAGAAGTGAAATTCGCCAAGCCTTCTAACGCGAGTTTCTCTTGCATGAGCAAAAGACGGCGGTCTTCATAGCACTCCATCCAAACGAGGATCCCTAGTAGTCGAGCAAATAATGCAGCAAACTGCCTTAACAATCACACTGAATTTCAATGTGACATAATGAAAAGTCTGCAAAAAGCATCTACTCAGCGCCCTCGACTTTGGCCGCATCATTCCATAACAGCATCATCCGTCAATCTCAGGTTTAGCCCAGGTAAGAGGCCTTAATCTAAGACTGGGTTAACGCAACTGTCCACCGCCCTATAGCAAAGTAGAAATCGCGAATTTCTGCGAGAATATAGAACAGGCATAGCAAGTTAGTGTAAATACACTTAACAGAGTTGAGGGTGAAGGGATATGTACTGGGTTGGCAGTGTATTGAGAATCATCTGTAATATAACTTAGCTGGGGTTTGCTGCAGACCGCTTCTCGTGCTGCTAAACTAACTAGTGGCCCCAAGAAATACTCAACACGAACAGGCTCATTATATTGGCTTCTGACATAATTCACTTGAACGATCGTGTAGTAATGATACCCCAGCAGAAACGAGACGACGCTCGCGGCAAAATTGCTGGAGAACATATGACACTACGGTTTTCGGGTAAAAGCCAGTTTAGGAAGTTGTGCACGGCACTCCTCAAATACAAAGTTTGTATATGAGATGCGCTGACTACGTTTAACTTGTATATTCACCAGTTCATGAGTGGGAATCAGGAATTTTCCCCAGGTAACTTGGCGTTCATGTCGGTCGACGATGAAGCCCGGAACGCCCCTGATGACGATTTCCCGGGATTGTTCAATACCTGTGATTCCCTTTTCAGCGGCCTATGCCTCTGCCGTTCGGCTCAGGGTACTCCGTTGAAGGCCCGGGCCTCGGAAGCAACATTAATCTCCCATGAGTCCAGAGGCCATTCCTTGATGTCGTCAGCACACCTCGGTAAAATCGGCTTTACTCGCGGCTTCTGAGATGCAAAGCCGGGGGATATTGCCAAACGCATGATGGAATGAAGACGGAACGGTTTGACCCCCGCTTTTGATCCTAAGTACCGCCAGTGTTTGCGATCGTGCTCATCCCAGAGTATCCGATAGCTGTCGGTGTGCTCGGGAATGTCTTGAATGATCGCGGAGCAAGCGTGTTCAGCTTCTTCATTCAGGTGTCGCGAACATATCTGGGGTAACCGAAACGACGTGAAGCCAGTTGTAGCAGAGGCACACATTTAGAGACTTTAGTTTTACTGCTGGGAATGTTGGTCATTTCGGGAGATGAATTGTGAATGTTTGTAGTCCAGATGAGCAAGCACTGTCCACTCACTCACCCTAAGGCGCTCACGGTAGCTAGGGTAATGGAGTCAGCCAAAATACATCCGGTATTGGCGTAGCCCTCACTGTCGTGGAAGTTGGCCTCGCACATTTACAATAATGACGAACCAAATGAATTCACTCCAAACCAGCTAAAATCAAACAGCTCTACTTGTTGCAAGCATACACAGCCATGTTCTGTGAATCAGTTTTACTTTGCGCTCGATCGCTTCGCCATTACGAGACCGTTGCATCTGACCGTATTCAAGTGAACCGCTATTCTCGGGACTTGTATATTTGATGGATATAGCATCAAGACTTGTCGTTATTTCCTTCTATTTGGTTTGTAATAACCTCTTTGCATCTGATCACGTTAGTAATACCAAGCCCGGAAATACGACCGTGCTCATTGGGTTCGAATCGGCTGCTCAGCGAAATCAGGAATCTTGGACGCTCACTTCATTGCAGACGCAACTATTCTAAATCCAGTATACCGACAGACAGAGCCACTATGCGTCCGAGATCAACACTCATACTGGGTCGTGTAATGTCAGAAACCTTGAATCGCAATACAAGTAAACGAAATTTTCCTCGTTTCGCAACCTCATATGCTTGATATCGCGGGGTGTAGAACTGTGATGCCTCGTGTAAACGAGGTCAAACGTGTGCTAAATTGCAAAATACACAGAGTCGATGCAGTTGATGAGACGCAAAAATTCTAGAAGGAACCCTAACATCTCAGTAGTAACCCTGCAAAGACGGAACTGTATTCAGGGTTCTGTCACGAGATGTAAAAAATTCACTTCCCACATTGTTGTTTATTTTAACTTTAAGTGGCATTCATGGCCTCCAGCTCATCCAGTGAAATATTGCTTCCTCAGGTTGTTTTCAGTTGTACTGCAGACATGAGTGCAGTTGGCTACTATAATCACCTGTTAATATTCTGGTCTTGATGGCACCTACATCTTTACTTTTAAACACGTAGGGAGGAATATTCCTGCTGTTTCACAAAAGCTCTGCATATCCTCTCAAATTTCTTTCCTATTCCCACCGCCGTAGAATCACTCAGCAGTTGAGCACCACTATAAATGTGGCCCACAACAAGAGCCCAGTGAATACCGCTCCACCAACTACAGTTCGTCCAGTTCTAGTGTACTCGAAGAAATTGAGAAACATTGCACGATTCGATTCTTACTTTCAGAAGATTTTGTAAATTGCGGTCAACAAGGATTCCTCAAGAATCGCTGTTGCAAAATAGGTTGAATCTGCCAGCGGATTGATTACCATGTTGGTTGACATAAAAAGACCATTTATCCTATGCCTCATAGAAGCCTTTTGACCAAAATAGAGTTTACTGTCAACCGCGACTCTCAAGTGGCTTGCTGGGTTTCTGACTTGAGAGCAACACACAAACGGTGAAAAAGGAAGAGGCCTGCTAATTGCCAGTTCTAGTTAACGGTAGAGTGGCTAAAGATAGCGTCCTTGAGCTTATACTTCTTCCAAAGTATATGAATGACGCACGCAGCTTCCAAATTTGGGGGGCCGCTTTTATAGCGTCTTAAAATTTTGCACTCATTCTCATCTGGGATTCTCAGGTGTTGCTTACCAGACATACAGCAGCGCTTTATATATTTGAATTCGCCGTTTCAGACATAACTGGCAGAATCTGTGGTCAGCAAGTTCAATGTTATCTCGTGTGGTTGTCATATACCAGGTGGTTTCGCAAGGTAGAAGGGTGGCAGCCTCCCAGCCGCCATTTCGGTGTGTGGCGGTAACACCAATTTCCGTCTACGAACTATACGACAGGAAATAGCGTCATTGCAATTGTGGCTCAGTACACGGCTGATGTCGTTCTTACCGAACAAATCGAACGTCTTCACTCGTGTTTTTAAATTATCTCATGGCTCCATCTCACTAGATGGTTGTAATATTGATATAGCCACTTCGGTCAGAGATCTAGGAATAAGTTACTCGAACTCCCTTAATTTCTCCGAACAAGTATGCTTCCGGGTAGAAAAAATTAAAGAACAATGAGCTGTATCAAAAAGACGTTCAGTCCACCAGCTGCGAAGCTGACGCTCTACAAAATGTGTGCTCGGTCTCAACTCGAGTATTGCACTTCCTTTTACTGCCATCTACGCAAGTCTGATAGGATTGTGTTAGATAACCTTCAACGATCGTTTAACAAAAGCTTATCAAAATACCCCTCTCCGTTCACCTATAGGCAACGCTGTGAAAGACGTGGTAATGATCCACTTCGGTTGCGTAGACTAAAGTTGCACCTTGAGCTGCTGTATGAACTCATACATTCGGATGCGATTACCACGGCGTTCGTCTTTCACTTGCAACACAGCTCTTCAACTAGTCTAAGAAATAAGGTTTCCATCTTGCCAACCCTGATATCCAAGAAAAATGTACGTGCAAATTTCTTCCATGTAAAGTATTCCTACTTTTAGAATAATCTTCCACATGAATTCAGAGCCGGTGACAACATTCAGCGTTTTAAAAAGGTTCGGATAGCTATCTTACGTTAACAAACACAATGTCTGTCTTCAAACTCTCCGTATCACCTGATGACCTTTTCGATTGTGGTCCGAGAAACAGTTAGCCGTCAGATGTGCATTACGTAGATAACCACCCCGCTGTCTAACTCCCCCCGGAAACAGTTCGCTTGAAACGGTTTGTTATATGGTTTACTCACACGACCATTCAGCATTTGGCCTACTGCGCACTCACTGAACCTTTTGAAACTCAACATTATTTTAGTAACATGCGTTTATTCATGTATACGCATTGCCCAAATTGCTAGGAAATGCGAACTTGGCGCTTAATAATAAATCCGGCAGAACGACGTCATGGGAGCTTTAGTTATCACACGCACACTTCATGCGGCCCTCCAAACCGTCGACTCAACTCTCCGGTTGCCCGAATAAAGTCCGAGTGCATAACAAGTTGCCACGACAACCAGTAGACGGAAATATATATTCCATTAATCAGCGAAAGTAATATTTCATGAGTTCTTCGTCAAAAAGCTTCCGCATACACATTGTTTGACATAGCAAATGTTATAAACCCACATTTTCTCATCCAACGTGTGAAATTACATTTTTTCTGATCCTCATAAATATCCACTGTGCAAGAGAATTTTTCTACGACGGATGAACGCGCGAAGCTCAGTCTCGCCTGAACGGTTCGCGAGATGTCCAATGTTTTGACGCTTTCGAGCAACCGGCGAAATCCTGCGTCGGACTCTGATTAATCGTTTACTGGATTCTGGGATGTTCCGCCCTGCCTCGTCAGAGCCGACCTATCTTAACATTTTTGCGAACGCCAATATTATGCTTTAATGGCGGAGCACTTGAATGATGCGATTGGACGATCTCCCCGGGGTGACCTTGAACTATTTGAAAAATTACCCCCCCCCACAACTTTATAAAAAGTAAATTGGCGTAATATCCCATTTTTTGAAACTGAATCTGTAAAGCGAGCAAGCTATCTTTTGCTCTGTTGCGTGCGTCAAAGTTTCGTGAAATTCAGTCATTTGCTTTTTCACCACGCCCTTTTTGACAGCAGGCTTCACGTTTGTGCTACTGTTTAACTATTCGTTTTGTATCGTTTGTAAATATCTACACCGATCGCGCATAACCCAAAGTGCTCCTCACATATGCGTTGAGAAATATGATTTAATTATCTATATGCCTTCCGAGTGGGGGTAGCTTCTCTGAACATCTTTTCTAAGTAGGTAAAGCCAGGTGGACAATAAAATAAAGTTGACACGCATTCTTTCTTCCCAGTGCTCGTCGAATCTTTTGTAAGCTGTACATATGAACAACGCTTGAGTGTTTTACATTTGTATAAAGCCACACACGCGAGACCAGTGGCGTGCATCTGAAAAATCTATAGGGCACATCCACGGGGAGCTTACCTGGCTGACCCTGTCCTCAGGATTAGAGGGCACAGCGAAACACCGGGACTCAGCTGCTTTCAGTTATGGCGACTATGACTGAAACTCACCCAAGTACACCCCTACACAAATAATTGGGTTAGCCTTTAGTTTTGCCACCCACATGCAGCAAAACTTGAAGTATGGTCTCAGCAACAAAGAGTTTGAATGCCGGCCTCGAAATCTCAGAGGAATTTACGTCTCAACCTTTCACTAGTAATGTTTGCTTATGTTTGTGGACAAATTCCACATGCAATTATAGCTAGTGTGAATGTACATCAATTTTTAGGAAAGCAGGAAACCCCTTGGCGCCGTTGAGTGTCACGACCATTTTCAAATCGCGCTCATCTGGCAACACTCTTAAAGACGTACCCAAAGAGTCCGAACGAAAATACTCGACACTGCACAATATTTCGTCACGTCCTCTTCAACTTGAGTGAAGCCACTATCTACTGAATTAGAAATGGTGGTCCGTGTATAGAAACTCATTAATAATTCCAAAAAGATAGGCCGTACAAAAATTCTATTCTAAATATACGTGCACGTAGTAAAACAAGTCTATTCTCTACATATGTGTGCTTTTGCGTTGTGGTTACTCGTAGCCAGCGTTAGGTGGCAAATGAATATCACAAAAATATTACACACATATGAACAGTCCTCAGTTATCCCTCCCGCACGACCGCCCTGAAGTTCCGCACTGCTCACTGAAGTCCTTTGCCATCTTGAACACTACTAGTAAATCCCCTAGTAACCTGGGTTGTAAAGTGAGGATTTTGATCAATATATCGATTGCATACGGAGATCTCTATCGAAGTCCTGTGACAGAGGGATTTCAAAAACATTTGACCACTGTAGCGACCCTAAGTGTTTATTGCCAACTGCGTTAAAGTTACGATTAACATTTGTACTCTTTCTCCTCCCCGAATTTTGTATGCGCTTAAATGCCTGTTCGAACGAGTACGGTTACCGTCATGTCACCCGCGCACTCGAACGTTTGGCTTCGCGGCCTGTTCGGTTGACGTTCCGCTGTACTAAAGTTTCATCTTGCTTTTCTGTCGCTGTCGCCGATTTAGCGTTTCCGCAATATATTACTTGTCTACTCGTTGCAGTGTTTGTAACTGACCTGACATAGCCTGTTTAAAATCTATACTACCGCTTTCCGCACCATAGTAGTGCGAATTTCCGATTGCGACATTTATCATACTGGTTAAATTAAAAGGATCAACATTGCATGGACCTTTTTACCACCAGGTTACTTGTAGCACTGTACGCCTTAGCCCATACGGACAACTTTTATTACCCTATTTGTCATTCATATGAGTTTCATTCTAAGTGCAAGCAGATGACGTTAACGTGAGAGAATATTCTACGAACTCGGGGCACCAAAGATTCCATAAGGTTGAATTGTCCGCGAGATACTTGAAGTTCGGGCACTTGCGAATCATTGGCGAAGTGTTCCTCAGTTATCTGTTAACCTCGATCAGACTTCCGGGTTTACTGTCCTCTGTTGACCCCACGGACTTAATTCCACATTTTCCAGTGTTATTTACACCAATTAACAGCAACCCTCCTGGGTAACCTCTTCATCACCTCATGAACACCTGTCCCCAATTGAAACTGATTATTTCAGGCGTTACTACAAAAGCGGTAGTGAGATGTGTTCCCACTTTTCGGATCTAATCCTGGACAGGACAGTAGTGAGGTCCTCGTTGTTCAGCAGACTGCATCTTTATCCTTACGAACCACATCTCTGCCGACGCCTTCTTACGTTCGCCGCATTGTGCCGTTATACATTATTCCGTTTAGAACCCTGGACCCCAACCGCTACCTGCCGGGTGTGTTCTTCACAGAAAAGTCTGAAAAGGTGCTGTCACCATTTCGACCTTTATTAGGAGCCCATAAAACCTACTGTCGTTTGATATCGCTTTTGCTGTCCATCTCTCACGCAGCGGACAGCAGGCTACTAGGTTACGCTAATCAAACACCGCTTGAGGGATTTTCGTAGGTCACCAGCCTACTAGGTGCGACGATCTGCTGAAATGAGACAACCAGTGACATTCATGTTGTCGATTCGCCAATCCTGAACTGTAGTAATTTTTTCGATGAGATGAACCGCCCGATATTCTCAGCTCAGCTGTCGGCACCTGGCACGCGTGGTGGCGTTTTAGGTTGGCCAAATAACTATGCTAAGTAGTGACAAGTCCGTGGGGGCGGACGGCCCATCTTCTCAAAAATTCCGTACAACTACGGCAGAACCAGTGAAATGTCCATAACGGAGCTGATGATATCCCCTTTGTTGAGCAATGACCTCCGTAAAGTCGTCGGCAACCCATTGCGCTTGTATGCCGGCGGCTGAAAGTTGCGAAGAAACCTGCTACCACTTAACGTGTCCCAACGTAAACTCCAACATATTAGCAGAGTGTGCAAGATTCCTACCAAATTAATGTTCGCTTTTCGGACTGTTGAATTAGGAAAGAATTTCACCAAGTCACGAAGACTCCCAAAACGAGCCTAATGGTGTGTTCATGGCTTATAGAGCGAACACCCTGCAGCTTTACTCATGAAGAGCTCATGGACCATAAACCCTCCCCTCTTGTCAACCATCTACTGTTCATACAGCCGTCTGTTTTTAAGAGAACAGCACAGGTGTATTCCCCCTACTTTGCTAAGGGAACCTTCGAGCCTAAAGCCACCCATCTCTCAGCAGAGGCGAGTCTGGACCCGGCCGCCCTGAAGTATTTTTAAGTGTGGTAAACTTTCTGCATTTCGACAGTAACATGAGATAAAACTGTGCTAAAATCTTATGGACGCGCCCTGGAGCAACAAAAACGTGATAGTTCTAGGTAAAAGTCTTTTGTGCATAACAGTAAACAATCCCATTAGTGACAGAAGCATCACCGCTTCAGGTGCACTGGTCCCGGCAAAGACCTTACATTCAGCCAGAGCCACATGCTGCACGATTATTCTGTGCACGAGATGCTAGAATGTCAATAAGCAAGACTGCGCGACCCTCTCTGCTGGCAAGGTCCGCACTAAGAAAATCGAACGAACGCAGGTGCAAAATTCTCATTGAATCTGTTTCTGTTCATTTCCTGCTTGAAGATTTACCTGAATGTGTATCAGCTGATCAAGTGAAACCAAAATCAGAGTCTCCGAATGGGTTCGCACCGCTCATCTACCTTGTTGACGTGATCACAACGCCCGGGTGTCAAAGTTATTTGGCGACAATCATCCGTCTGCCAAGCATTGCGTTGTCCAACTCATTAACCAGTCCCTTAGAACCTAATCTCAAAGGAGGCTGGGTGGCCCGCGGTTGACAGAAAGTTAGTGTTATAGTCGCACACAAAAGTATAGGCAAATAGTCAGTAAGCATTTGCCGACCGGTTAATATTACTTGAAATCTGTTGAGTGTGCGTTAAACCGCCAAACAAAATGAAACTGTTAAAAATACAACTTACAGACGTCTATTGGAAGCGAATCACTGCGAACACGTAGAGAGCGGTAATGTGTGGTTGACATTTCAGGTTTTCTGGATGAGAAGACAGAACTTCCTGACAGAGGAGGGTCAGCGGTATTAAGCCGAATAAACTTCGATAAAGCGCGTTTTTTAAATAGCCCCGTGCTACCGATGAAGGTAGAACGCTGCTGGGTACCGCTGGTTGTAACTGACTGAATTACGAAATACCTTCGGGACAGTGATCAGAATAACCAATGAGGGATCCCGATATACAACATTACCCCTCTCGAGAGAGGTCACACAGAGCTCATTTTCGGGATATCTGTTAATTTTTCAGGGATTTCAGCGGTTGGTACACGGATTCGAGGCTGGGAGCCCAAACCACCCGGATCCAGTCAGTTTGTTCGTCTCGATGTCCGGCGGTTTACTGTCGACCTGGAAGGCAGTCATTGAAAACAGAGTGTAACACCGCTTTTGATGGTTACAGAGAATACTAAGAACAGAGCAAAATAATAGTCTGACAGTAAAGAATAACTTACCAATCAAACGGTTTGTTAAGTAGGTGGGAATCCAATAACACTTTGAGACAATCAATCTAGTGGTAGGTCGTTCCAGTAGTTGATAACTCTATAAGAGAAGAACTGTTTCCTTAGGAAGGTCCGATATCGAAGCTTATAAAGCTTCTTGTCGTGACCTCTTCGACTGTTAACACTTACTAGGGTGAAGAATTTTTGCACGAGTCCTGTGCTGAAGAGAAAGTGTGAAAGACTTAAGTCGTCGCGGAGTCTCCGAAACCCATGTGGATACAGAAGCAGTGAACACCTGAGACATTTGTCAGTAAATGTCGCCGTTTCTTTTTCATCACCCTCCCATTTGGTCGCGTTGCCTCCTCCACGTTGTTGCAGTCCACGCAGGTGTAATCCGGCTGAGATCCACTGTAGCGAACAAAGGATTGATGATGCCTGCACTGTACCCAGCGCACGTTTTCTTAATCCAAAGCAACAGGGTTCTCATTCTGAGGGCATATCTTGCAAAAGGGGCGGTCTATAGGTTTTGAGCCAAGCCAAATTTCACTTCACGTACTGCTCTCCAGTGTGTTGCTGAACGATCAACAATGAAGAAGCAAACAGGAGACATGTAAGGCAACATTTCAAGCAGGTGTTCAAAATTTATCCTATAACTCGTAGTAGTTTCGTTTGCCATCAGCGGGCAAAAAACGTGCCGCTCGCTCCAGTTACATCTACCAACATAGCATGCTAAAGTATGAGGCCGCCATAATTCAACTAATGAATGGCATCTCCTAGAACAACAACTCAATACCCAGGACCCAGTTGGGAAAGACGTTCGCGTATAGAATTGACGAACCATAGCAATTTTCCCCGCAATAGAAAGCCAAAATTGCCCCCACTTCTAATGAATCTCGCAACTTAATAATTGTGCCCAGTACGTAGGTCGCCTAAATCCTATCGACATGCTCCACTTCTGTACTTCTTGTTCACAAACTGCCTCATTTCACGAGCACTCTCAAAATGGTTCGTCATCTTAAAAATATGCAGCTTATTACCAACAGCCAAACATCTATTTTTGGGATGTATATTGGGCTCACCAGCCTGAAGGTCGTGTAAGTACACGAGGTTTGTCTTCTCGATTTGATATTTAGCATTGAAATGGGGGATGACTCAGAATGGTCGACATCTGTGGTCCATCAAACTACAATTTGTCATCATATCAGACGAATAAATAAACAACACCATTTGGAGGGTTTTGTACATCGTGTACAGTGTACACATTCTTATTCCCCTGTGTTTCCTAGCGCTTGCAGCCGTCCGCGAAGTGTTAACACAAAAGCTGGTGTAAGTTTTCCGTTGAGCTCCACGTAATTCATCTAAAGACCCTTTAAACTTCCGGTACTGCACCTTGAATATGCTTATAAAGTTGCTCTCATCATTCACCNAAGTCTTTAGTGCGTCAACGTCAGCTTTCTGAAAGTTTCGAAATGAAGTGTTTGTTACAGCGTTTTGGAGCCGGTAACAGATAAAATCAAAGGTTAGTAACATGTGGTCACTGTGCTTCAGCGGTGATTTGATGACCACCCCACCTTCCAGATGAGTCTCGTTCGTAATGACCAGGTCAAGCAAGGAGGGTGTCTGTCCTGGACGATGTCTTGTAGGTAGATCGACATGCTGTGTTCAGGCTTCCTCGTGTAGTAACATTGTCAAGGGTTTAGAGAACCCGCAGTCACAGTTCTCATGAGAAGCCACCATATAGTTGAGTTTGGTTGCTTTGAAGTCACCCATAATAAGAAGATGGGAGAAACGCTGGGTAGACCTGAGTGTGTCTATGGTATCAAAAATGGCCTCGTCGTTGGATGCACTGCATGACGGCGAACGGTACATGACACCGGCAAGGAGCGTGTCACGTCTGCGAAATTGGAGTTTGATTCAGAGCATGTCGCATTTCTCTGTGAAGGGGAATTCCCCTACGACAGCTGGCACTGAGAGCTTCTGGCTTAGGAAAACGGCTCAACCTCCCATGTGTCTACGGTAGGAGTTTGTTTAGTATGATTAACATGCTTCTAAACGAATTTGTGAAGCAAGCTCTTGGTTCGTGCCTATAGATGATGTCGATACAACACGACAAATTTGAAAGTCCGATAGAATAAGATGTGCGATGGAAGAAAATTAAGCCTGAGTTCGAAGTAAAATGTGAGGTATGCCTTATTGCAGATATTTTTTTGGCTTTGTGTGTGATTTGGCTGGAAGAATGCAGAGTCGTCTCAAACCACTGTTCACAAAGTTCCCTGTGAACTGATTACCAAGGTCATAGCAAGAACTTGTCAAAAACTGCACAACATGATCGCGATACGTTTTCTCCTTCCTGAGATGTAGAGGTCATCGTAAAATTAAGAAAATACGTTTAGATGATTGAGAACAGCCAGGAGCTTTCGAAAGCTGTTCACCAAATAGGTTACCAGACGGACAAATACAAAAATAACGGTATATTTCTCACTGCATTTGTGAGAATACGCTTGGGTAAGCGCAGCAAATGTACATGTTGTAAAGCGACGCACATAAATGCACACCATAATTACTAACCGTACAACGTTGAAAATGTGATTAAAGCAAGAAAACATACATGATGGAAAAAGTGTTCCAGTTTATAGAAAAACCTGTGAGACATGCTTCTGGAATCACGGTCCCAAAATTCTCCAGGATTCGATGATGAATGCTGTCAATTTGCATTTCACAAGTTTATCTCTGACCTACTGGTCAAGATTATGCCAAAAAGAGTGATTTGGGGACGCAGCCAATGAAAAATCGAAGCATTTCGCCATCACTCGACGTAAATGTTCAAGGAAAATCTCTGTAGGAAATTTTTTCCAGATGAGAGGAGATAGGGGAGCCATACTCTTGCAGAAAATGGGTTAACCTATAATCAGGACTTCGCAGTTTGCTAAAAACCGACCGAATTTTGCAAATCGTCCCAACTATCCAACCAGTCCGGACGTGGCAGAATATTTTCTCGCGTTAACTACATCTGTGAAATTCAAAAAACGGGAAGCAAAATCACCTGATAAATAGGAGAACGGAAAATGATGGTGTGAACAATGACGATCAGTGGATTATGTATGTTTACAGCTTTGATTCACAGCTTTCTCTAGCATGTTATCAAACCCGGATTCTGATAACCATTGGCTCTATACGCCCAATATATAGAATGAAAAAGGATGGTTAACAACGCGAAGATTGTCAAGTGGCCCATTGGCAAGGAGAGAAACACGAATAGTAGCGGATGTTTATCGTGTAGCCGTATGAGACAAGCAGGTTTATTTCCAAGCTTCCCCATCGTGCACAGCTTTTTCGTAGTGATGAACGGCCCCACCCTATTGGGTATCATTAGGTATGAAGTACGAGCGTACCAGAACGACTGGGTCATTAATAACGTCAACTGCTCGGCGGCTTCCTTACCAGTTTTAGGTTTTCTGATTAACCAAGAATTGTTAGTAATGCAAAAGTCTCACTGTCATGTAACCTGGATCGGTTGGACTTCCAAGCTGGTCGGCCGAATGGGATTTATTCCCCGGAATGAAAAAATGTTTGTTCCATACTCGAGGCTGTGACGGGCTTGTTCGGAGACGCCTCCCTTCAGCAGATAATCAGAAAACCCCATATCAGGTAACTGATACTGGCGTTTTTGGAGTTGACATATACACCAACTGGTTGACGAGAGAAAAGTCTACATATCCTTGAAGTTCTTCAACCGATTCTCTCTGAAACAAAATTGTACTCGATATAGATACTTAGTGTATATTTTTGGACTCCCGACAGGTCTGGCTGAAATAAGAAGAAGCATCTTTCAATCGGCTAAAAGATCCCTCTCAATGAAGCATCATAAGATGATCCAGAAACTGAGACCCAATGAGAGGAGTCCTGTCTCGTTTTCTCTCAAAGTTTGTTGAACGTGTGTAACAGGCTTTCCTCACAAGCTCTCGGAGTCCCAACACACGAAAGCTCTGAGCACAAGTCACGGTGGGCATGGAGTAGGGTGCCTCCTGATTTAATTCAGACTTGATCTGCTATCTAGTCCTTTCATCCACGTGGCTATCCCTGAGACTGGACAGTGTATGCGCATCTAAACACGGTTGCATCGTTTCTGATACCATAACTTAGCCCGAATGACAAACTGTAAGTTTTGCCGTGTAGGATGAACCGCGCTTCACGTGGCAGTATGGATAGGCAAGAATATGTCACTGCAAATCACTCACCGTCAAACTGTACCTTAACTATTAATCGTTGAGTAGACAACGCTCACCCACTTCTCCGTAACCCGGTGGCCAACTCGAGGCGGACTCGAGTACATGAGACGCTTTTCATCGGGACGTGGAACAAATGTAAGCTCCTGGACCAATGTGGCGCCACGGGCCGACCAGAATGACGCACCGCAATGATCGTGATGGAACTGCGTCGTTGTGCAATCAAAGTAGCAGCCTTGAACGAGACGACTTGTTGACCAAGGTGAGCTCCGACAAGCAACTTTTAGGCACACCTTCTACATTTAATGTTACCCGACAGACAGTCCTCGGGAGCATAGTGTCTGTTTCGCTGTTGATAACATCAATGCTTTGATGATGAGCGCGTCGCAAGGCATCAGCCCTCAAATCAAGTTCATTTGCGTGCGGTTCGGCCGAGGTACTTATACTGCGTTTTTTGGTGTTAATGGTCCGACTATGTATCACACTGATGGAACAAAGAACCAGTTCTATGATCAGCTGTCCGCCACAATCCGGTCGGTGTCGGTGAGTGACCGATTGTTTGTTATGGGCGACTATAACGCTCGAGTTTGACGCTACTCGGTGGTTTGGTCGAGGGTCCTCCGACCCTACGGCATTGATCCGGTCAACGAGGATGGTAATCGTCTGCTCCACGTGTAAGCTGCTTATCAGCTGAGTGTCACGAACACCAGATTTCAGCTGGACGCGAGCGACATCACGACGTGGGCTCATCCACGAAGCGGTCACCACCAATTGCTTGACTGATTGTGCGGCAGCACAACATCCGTGAAATGCCTATCACGCGCGTGATGCGCGGCATCGAATGGAACATAGATCACAGGCTTGCTGGAACCAAATTTCTATTCATATCTGCACCACTTTTTACTGCAGATCACTCGGAAAACGTCAGAAGTTTGACGTCAAACAACTGGGGAACTGCGAGACTAGGGCTGCCATTCAGTTTGTCCCTGCCGCTCGTCTACGAAACTCTCCTGCATCCACCGCTCCCCAAGGTTTGTGGCAACAACCCAAAGAACATATCATGGCTGCAGCCAACCGGACGATCGGTGTGGATCTTCAGGAACGCCCGGACTGGTTCGGCAACAACATGGTCACGCGTGAGTTTGTGCAAGACAGCGGTGCTGCGCATGCACCTTAACAGTGGAGCCAGACAGTGAAGCGAAGAAAGTCAATTTCACGAGTATCCGCCGTCAGCTGGCCAAGCGTGTTTGCGGAATTGAGAACAACTGTTGGAGGGAGCAGGGTGAACGGATACAGGGCTGCGCAGATCTTCGGCAAAATGAGGAGTTCTACGATTCACTCAAAGCGATCTTCGGCCCATCGGTCTAGTCCATTAAGGCACTGGTAGACGTGAACACCGGCTGTGCTTTTACCCGGCCAGAGGACATCACGAAGGTGTGGCGCAAACACTTTGGCAGCCTACTAAACCGCCCTGCCATCATCCACTGGTTGACCATGAACAGTTGGCCACGCCAGGACACTAATTCTTCACCTGTTCCCGCCCCGGCTTGGCAGAAGTACAAGGAGCAGTTGGACAACTGCACAACGAGAAGGTTGCAGGTGAGGGTGCGTTGCCAGGCGAGATCCTGAAGAAAGACGAACCGGAGTTGAAATATGCGCTGCCTTGGCCGGTTTACTTTATCGTGGAGCACGAAGTATTGCCAAAAGCATTCAAAGCTGCCCTACTAGTTCCTCTGTTAAAAGGTGAGAGTAACATGTGGCGCCAGGACAGCTGACAAGGCAGCAGTTGTATGAGCTTTGCAGGCAAGGTGTTTGCTATTTTAGGGAAACCGCCGGAAGTGGGACCTATTCCTGCACACCCTGTTCGTGGATTTCACATAGGTCTTCCAGTCCGTGAGCCGCAGAACACTGACGACTGCTTTTGGTGAGTGTGGACGTGTAGATGAGCTCGTCCTCTTAAATAGAACAGTGCACGTAAGCATGAGGGCGAAAATACAATCGGGTAGACCTGTGGCGATTTTCACATTGTCACTGTCGTGAGGTGTGGTATTGTTTTATTCCCAGCCCTATTTAATTCATACTCGACTGCCATACCAACAGTTGCTCCCCAAGATTCGAGGGAGGACGGCGTTGAGGCCGATTTCCTGACGGTTAGGCGCGTACCATATATTCGAAGTTTTGATGCCTGGACCCGGTTGCATACACCTACTGTGCGTATGCTTCTGTTCGCAGACGTAAGCGTACTGTTGGCACGCAGTGAAGAAGAATTGCAAAGCTTGGTGGAGGCTTCCTCGTCTAGAGCATCTAGGTTAGGATTTGCCGTCAACACAGGTAACAAGTTTTCTTTCTGTCAGCCTTCACCGGGTAAACGTACTCTATGCGCACCCTCACCCCAAGTTCGCGTCACTGGAGTCGTTGTTGGCAGCTGCGTGAATTTTTACTGCTCGAGCAACAATCCATCCGCATATCTGTCAGTGGGCCGCTAGTTACGAGTTCGTGTATCCCGAGCTAACGGTGCTTTCGAAAGTCCCGAAAGGCAAATTTGGAAGGACCGCAACGTGAATTCGCGCACCAAGCTCGTTGTCGGTTGCCCAGTGATGCTGCCTACACTGCCGTACGGCAGTGAACCGTAGACATTGTACCAACGGAAAGTGTGCTTTCTTAGCCGCTTCTATGCGCAGTGTCTGAGGCGCATTTTTGGTATCAGGTGGCCGGATATGTTTCTGAATGCTGAGGTACTACAACGAGCGGACATGGACGGAATGGAACCTCCGCTGATGCTCGGTCAGCTTCGTTGGCTGAGTCACGTTCGTCAGATGAACAATGATCATATTCCTGGGCGTCTACTGTACAAACAACTGAAAACAGGAAACCGAGGACCTGGTGGTCAAAAACCGAGGTAACCGGATGTCATGCGGGTGAGTCTTTCACGCTGTAACTATGGTTTTCGATGTTGGTGAGAGTTGGCGTTGAGCCAAACGGTCTGGAGGAATATGAATAGGAATGGCGTCCGCGAGTTCAGCGATCAGTTATTACGTTGCCTAAACGGCTCAAGTACGTCATATCGGTACATCCATTCTACTTCCGGCAATGACTGCATCAATTATGAACATGGTCATTTGGCAACCAATCCGCACCTCTTATCAGGGTGGCTGCTGTCTTCTACCCATTCTTTTCTTCAGCTTTGTTGGCATATCGTATGATGAATGATCTGCGTGTCCTTTTCGTAGTCCAAGTTGAATTCATTTTTTTCATGTTCACCTCCTCCGGAATATACTGACATGCACTCGTAGGTTGGAATTTTTCTTGCCTTACATTCCACACATCTTCATTCCCAGTTCAAATCCTCCCATTGCGATCTCTTCCTTTGTTTGTCGTCCGAGAGGCAAGGGTCCCCCTTTCGCACGAGCCGACCAATTGTCTAACCGGCAATGGCCGACTGGTCACGAGAGCGTCACTTACACACTACTTGTCTTATTCTTCTAGGTTTACACCGGATACGTAGCACATGCGTGGAGCGACAATTAGCGCATCGCAGGACACTCGCGGTAATGGTCAAAGTGAATGCCTTCTTTGGCATGTGACCGGCTAATCCGTTTCTGATGCCGCCAACGAACCTTTCCTACTCATGTTTATTGTGTGGAAGACTTACAGATTAGTCCTTAATAGATGTAAGGTACTAGACAGGCCTGCGGGAAACTGCCGGATGTGTGATGCGCTGGATGGCATGAATAACTCCAAACATGAGCCGTGTTCACGTCCACACCTCTAATGCGAAATCTCCAAACTTGTCTTCTCACGCCTAGTTTTGTCTTAAGTTTTTAATTTACTGTTAGCACTATTCAAGGCCCATCTCTCATTTTGTGCCACTTCTTGACTGTATCTAGATGGCAGAATGACTGTCTCAGAACAAAACTAATATGGCACACTGGCTGAAAATAGTCACTGCCGCTAGTATCGAAATGCGCATTATATACGGCCGTTCGACTGACAAATGTCCAGGATACATCGATGACAACAGAGGGATTGGTGAAAATTGACAGAAAACTATATAAAAATTATCTGGAACCCATGAGGAGAGTCATAAAAAGATGAAAACACGTGCTGTCATTTTTGGAGGTGAGCAAGTTGTCCTGCCAGATGGACAGGACTGTATAAGCTTGCTTCATCGGTACACAACGGACAATTTAGGTGGTAACAGCCCCGTCTTCCCTCGATCGCCGCCCATGAGGTTATGGCAAGTAGCGCAGCCTTTGACGAGGTCTTTTGATATAAATCTCCAAAAATTATTGTGATTTTTGTTTTTATTCGGCAACTTTTTCGACGTTCCTGAGGTCACCGTAGATTGAGGCCAATTGGCAAACAGTGCAGTGTAGATGGGTATTTTGAGTCCTGAGGTGTAAGTGGGCTCAAACACAAGCATGTGAGATGGATTCTTCTTCCTGCGTACTGATAGCATAAAAGTGTTTTCCATTCGGTATTAAACGTTCAGCGATTTGAAGAAACATCGTGTTTTCATATGAGTGCAGTTCTTGAAACAGTCCATTTTTCGGTTATATATGTAGGTGAGCGCATACATACGTGAGATCGCTCGAAAACAATGAAGTGTATTCCAGTATACTTTGTGAAAACTACACACAAATTTTCTCCTTTTCTGAATCGTGGCCAGCTGTTAACTATTCATAGAAAATTCTGAATTTCTACCCGCAAAGTGAATATTCCATGCACTAGATGCTACCCTGTTTGCATTCACCGCACCTCTTTCCTGCATTGCATTCTCACGCAGAGAACATATTCGTCTCCATGACCGAGGTACAAAGAGCTGTTTCCTACTAGAGGGAAAACCTGGATTCTTGCACTATCAGCAGGCATATTATTTGGAAAAGCTAAAGTGAACCACTGTACAGTGAACTGGAATGAAGGTCTTGATTCTGGCAATTCCACAGGAAAAGACAAGCTGAAAAAACTATGGAAGTAACGATGTGAGGAGCAAATGGTTACGATACTTCCTGCTAAAGTTAAGACAATTATGTAGGTTTCATCAAAGCGTCCTGAGAGGAACTGCAAACAAATGTTCAAAAAAGACTAGTTATTATTGCGTGCCAGCGCGCACCCAGTTTTTACCATCTTATTGCACGAATCAGCTTAACATTTGTTAAATTCCAATATTTTCAATTTCCTTGAGACATTTTGAGCATATACTATCAAAAAAAGTGGAATACAATGTGGTAATGCTCGCTGAGTCAGCCAACCTTCATAGATTCCTGGTCGCCAAGCTATCCTCCCCGCGCATAAAGGGCATGATGACGGTAGGGAAGGACGTGAAATCTTCATATTGTTCGGCCAACGTTTGATCCATCACTGCTATTGCGGCGGAGACCACAGTCGCTGCTAAAATTGCAGTCTCAACAACAAATCTTAGCACGTCGCACGAGAGGAACAGCACCAAGTCATGTTCAGTGATCATCATCAGTGTATTTGCAGATAAGGCCAGAAAAATAACGGAATTAGAGACAGGAATAGCGAAACGACAGATTAAATACGGGCAGCTCACTGAAGTTTCGTGCGAGCTGGATCCGCTATTGAGCATTATGAATGACCCAAGTAACATCCACCAATAGGCCACTCATAGTCATATGGTGAGGAAAACTTCCGTGACGAATGGACTCAAAAAATCCATCCTTTACAGGAAACCTTCTGAGCTTTCCAAATTTTCGACAGTTTCCTGCAAACGACAAAGTTGTCCGCTGGTGCCCACAAAATATTTCGCCGGATCTCAGAATTTTCCGTCTTATCTCGCTAAATCCGACTTATTACAGCAAGTTTCCGACGTTCTTCACATCAAGTATAGACGAAATCCGTTCATGATGCATTTGGATGTATTTCCACGAATGGTTTTGAACTAATTGGGAAATCGACTCGTACCCATCCCTGTGAACGGTAAATTAACTTTACCTCAAATATTTTCGCCCGAATCTGTGGAATAAGCAAATTATCTTTTCCGACGTGTGTCGAAGTTTTGTAAACTGCAATCGTTTTTTCGATTGCGCCACTTTTGTTGGCCGATTTCATTTTTAAATTGATCTTAGGATTTTGTATCGTCTGTAATTATCTGCGATGATTACGCACATCCCTGCGTGCTTCTCGCATATGCGTTAAGAAATATACATCATTATTTCAACTTTACCCCACTGAAAACCGAAGGTAGCTTTCTGAGTCACCGTACAAAGTTCCGATTTTTAATCACTCGTGAAAGCGACAGGGATGAAGAAAGTTGTGCGGAGAATGTTCCTCCTCCTGCCTAAAACAGTGCCCATGAGAAAATGGCGCCAGAAATTAGCTTTTCAGTATCTTAAAGCTGGGAAAGTGCTTGAATATCTTCAAAACATACAAAAAACATACCGATGGTCTGAATAATCGAGTGACTTTCTTCTTTTAAGCGTTCCCTTGGAAGAGAAAAGATAATAGAGTCTTCCTTAATTGAAGACTTCCGATCATCTTCCGAAATTGGAAACTTGAAGTGGATGGAGACCGCAAGGTAAAAGGTTCAAAGGGATGGCTAGCCACCCTTTATGCATGCTGATGCGCGATTCCTCAACAGTATGATGCCTGCAACTGCATAGGAAGGAAACACCGCGGAGCAGACCGTGTAAACCACACCATCGTCAACAGTTCCTTTATCCACTTTGTATCATCCCCCACACTCCTCTTGGCACTCTTCTGTTTGTCCACACAGGAGAAAAAATTGAGACCTGACTGTTGAGTGCGTCCATACAAACTGTGTGAATCTAGTAGATTTATTATCAGACATCATATAGTCAGTTCATGACAATGAACTCCGTGTGATTGCGTCGACGTTGGTATGGTCTACTGGTGAAACTGATAAAGTCGAACATGATGTCCCACGTTGCTCACTTTGTTTAACTGACTCTGTTCGATGAACAGACGCACCCCAGGTGGAATCTCTTAACATTCATGGTCACTGAGAAATTCAAGGCCCATGACAAGATTAGGACTCTGCGACTCCAGCTGACAATACAAGATCGAGACATTCTTGAAGGCGGTTATTTATCCCTCAGTCTTACACAACAATTCCGATGGCGATGCTCTTCTTGCAAGCCATGAAGCTTTATAGAACTACAGTTTTTCATTTTTCAGAGCGACTTGCTGGCTTCTCTGTGGATGATGATACAACAGAATGGGTGAACACAATATGTCAGCGCCGGACATGGCACCATTCCAGGGGGATTCTCACCCCGTTAGAACTGTATGTCAGTAATGACGGTCACCTGCCGCAGAGTGTATTCACCATACCGCCATCTGAATACTTGTTAATTTTTGACCATATTTGTTATTATTCAAAACAGCCATCAAAAACACAGTCTGCGATTTAATTCGAATGGACGTTGGCGATCCGAGAGGTTATTTCGATTTGCTCTATCTTGAACGTGATTGTGTAGGTTAGAGCAAAAACGCATTCCAAAATGTTATCCAGAATGCTGAAAGTTTGTCCATATTGGGCAAACCACGTAATCTTTTTCTCGCTTACCTTTCCGCACAGTATACCTCGTTATCGTGACGATCACCTCTACTTATACCGTACCTATGAGAAGAGGGAAAGCTCAAGGATGCTGGCCGTTTGCCGCGCCTCTGAAATACAGTGAAAACAAAAAATACATGAACACACAGAGCTCACACATGCGGAGGTCACAATATAAACACATACGAACAACCTCCTGTTTACTCACAAACGTCGGGGAATAGGAGTGAGATGGGGGTTTCTTTACACTGACTAAACGTAACTCGAGCTATTGAGTTGTTTACTGACGACTCAAGGTCACCCCGAATTACGCATAATCAGATGATCCAATAAACGAACTTCTCGATATCCAACATCAGAAAAGAGTTTGTCTGTGGAGTGTCTAATGAGAAGGCGCTGAAAAAACTAGATACCTTACGGTACCATTTCAACATATACACAAGTTAACCAAATCTATCTCCGCGAATGTGAAAAATTCTTGAAAGAATGAAAACGGAACGTGTCCGTAAAACGAAACCGTCGATCGAGCACCACTCAGGAGTGAAAAGCAATGAAAACGGAGTTGAATTCACTCAAACAAATGGTCATTAATTGAGTGGGAGCAAAATGACTGTTCTGCATACAGAAAACCTAAGAATTATAGATTAACCAAGAAAAGTATGGAAGAAATATGTCTGATTTTGGCGTTTAGAATTTTGCGGGGCTCAGACTGGGTAACAGTAAGGGAAACGATAGCGGTAGCTAAAGTGAGAATGAAGGTGAATAATGTGGTTTATTCAAGGAAGATAGCGAAGCGAATGGCGGTAGGAAGGGTGGCAACTTCATAATTCCATAGAGGGATCCGAGCTTCTCGTTTTATTGGTAGCAAACTGATGTTGCTCTGCGAACGCTTCTGGGAAATAGTGATCTGATGTCCCTTCATACAGTTCCACTCGAAATTTCTACCGACACTTGACTTACCTGCCCTCCATCACCAGGAAGTACCTCGGTGTTGACATTACAAGGCGAAACGCCCCTAGAGGACTTTCAAGGTGAAGGTAAACCGCCTACATAAAGACTGCGCGAAGGCTGCAGCCGCTCAGGGACGATCTGTTACTCAGGGCAGACGTTAATACCACCACCGTCTCAGAAACACAAGAGTGCTGCGCTTGTTTCCAACCATTGGCATAACATTTACGCAGTCATCTCATCTGTAATTAGGCCTACTGTTTGACGTACCCAGAGCGATTCGCTGAAACGAAGCACCCGGGTCTTATCTAGATCCTCGTAAACGGACGCAAGTAGCCTATCGCTGACAATTCGCTCGAATTTCACAACGTGGGTCAAAAGCGGCCGTTCATCTACCATTTGCTACTGTGTAACCGACGATTTCACACGTTTCAGTGTGCCGATCATTTTTTCTAAGATCATTCGGAAGATGTGTACCCGGAGGACTCGAACTTCAATCGATCCCCTGATTCGGTAGCCTAGCTTTCAACGCACACTGGCTTTACTATCGTTACCTTCGTTCCAACGAGGTTGTGATGGTTGCCATTGTAAATGGCTTTCGGCGTGCTGTGCCTTCCTAAAAGGAGCACCTAGGTCATCAGAAAACAATTAGTGGATATGCAACTAGCCAATCCACTTTGAGTGGCGCGAGTCTCCAGACAGGTAAGTATGCAGCCGTGACACTTAAGCTCGTGTTTTGCACACACACACACCTTGAACAGGTCGAAGCGATCCACCCTGCATTACCTGAATGGGTAACAGTTTATTGACGCTGTTACCGGAAGGATCGGCTCCGCCGTTCCACTGTACTGCTCAACGTAACCCATCTACGGTGGCAGCACTCACCTAACACTAATTTAACCACGACCTCACCCTTCAGAAACGGAGACCGTTTCCGAATGCTGACAAGCATACACAAGGCACCCATGTGCCCTTCTGGTTTGCAGTAGCAAAGTATAAAGAGGCTTGTGACAGGGAACGATAATCAGGTACGCGATGTCTCAATAACTTGAGGAACAGGGGTCGGATGAAATTGAGTGCGGACTAGCTTATTCCACCCTTCGCGATCGCTGACTTTGATTGAAAGGACACTGAATACTCTAGAGGGAGCTCGAGATCATCATCTTTTGTCACCATACCACCGAACTTTATAACAACTATAATTACGTCACGCAAAACGGGATAATTTACATCGTACACCATTATTATTAGTAGTAGTATTGCTAGTCATCCCCCTGTTCCTCTTTTGGGGTAGTACCTACCCTACGAAAAGCCGATTCTGCCAGACACAAAGTCCATTTCACTTCTTGAAAGTCCCCAGCTTTGCTCTTACTTGCGTTTATGTAATGAAAATTGTATCTGGTGGGCCATCGAAATAATCGCCATCAGTGCGAGTGAAAGTTAACTGCCTAAGCCTATGTACATCGAAACAAGAAGACTCCGATACTATATCTATTCTATTAGAGCTGGCAAGTACAAGTGTGAGCGACTTCAGCAATCGGTACGAGGGTTCGAAGCTGGAGACCCAAGATCACTTGATAATAGTCATTTCACCCGTTTCAAAACCAGCAAGAGTCCGCTGAAGTGAAAATTAACAGTAAAAAATAGGATGTGGTAACGATTTCTGGGTCATGAGCAGATACGAAGGATAAAGTAGAACTGCGAAGTTGACAAGGGAATCCAGAAACGTTCTGGAGCGATCGCAAAAGGAGCGATCGAAGAAGTCAAAAAGGTGTCTCTAGTGACTAACTACCCCAAAGAAACGAATTGGTGTCTACGGAAGGTATGGTGAAGGGCTTGTAAAAACTGTTTTCACCATCCAGTCGCTCGGTTAGCCGAAAACCGCTCAACGGGTCCCGTGTGGAGTCGTCAAAATTCAAGCGGGTACAGATGGAGAATCTCGAGTCGCGAATCATAAGCCGCACACCGCAGGCAGTTGTCCCGCGTAGTAGCCACACAACGAATACGCTCAATGACGAGTACTTCCTCCTTCAAGACGGTGTACGCCACCTGATTATCGTACTCAAGTGGGGGTAAAAACTAAACCCTGTAAAGCCCCTGGAGCGCTATCTTGTCTAGACTCAGAAAGGTCCAAGAGCCGCGAACCGTATTTTAGCCGTCATCGTTGAATCTCTTGGTGATGCGCGGGAGATAGGTTAGATTACGTCCGACTGTCTAGATGTCTCGTCGGATTGTTATTCGCAACATCTGTTGTGATGAGTAGGCCGTTAAGTACAAAGGTATTTTCAAAATCTCCACCGAGCAACATGTGTGCACAATCATCGTCATTCAGGGTTGAATTCAATAACCTGGCCACCGCTTAATTGCGTTACGATCCCCCGGTACCGCGCCGGAAACATTGGCGAATAACATTTTCAGGTCGTTATCGTGGAGAAGCACTTTGCTGAATATATCGTCCGAAAGGTCGTCGATGTAAACATCAGACAAAAGATGACCAGGTGTTGACCGCTGATGAACCTCCATAAACGCCAAGAAGAGAAATAAAAGTTCTGACAAGGTTTTAGCTCTAAACGTTCTGTAAATACAAAATGAAAACAATCCAGCAAAGAATCTCTATTTTATTGCCAAGAGCTCTCCGTTTACTTCTCAGAAAATCACGTGGAACACCACTGAATACCTAAGCGACTCCAAAGAAAATAGGGTCTGAATTGAGTGTTGATCCCGGACGTCTGTGGCTGTTCGAGCACCGCTTAGTCTTCCCGCAACGTCTATCAATATGCTCGATCCACGATAGTCGCGTCTGTAAGTAACGAGCTTCCATTAATTCTGAGCCCGTCGAACAACCGATTCGGATCTAAAAAGAATAACGGCCGTATTGGCAACTTTCTTATTAACAAGGTGCTAAGGTCAAAGAACAATATGATGAACCGAACAGTGGAAGAAAACAACAAGCCTCGATATTAAATTCACCAAATATGGAAGTTCCGAGACTAACGGTATGCGTAAATATGATAAAATGCAACAGTCACGTAATGACGGAGCAGTCGAGCGAAAATGAAACTAGACACATATAAACAAAGGTCCGGCAATGGAAAGCGAAGAAAGACACCTACGCGGAACCAAGTTCCTACGAGCAAACGGCATCAAGATTTAATAATACATCAAGATCAATATTCACAAGATAAATGGTTTGTCATGCGTGTAACTTGAGTGGTAGTGTCAGATTTTAAGAGAGGCTCGTGATCGGTATAAAGAGTTCCAACGAGAGAAAACAAATCTCTGAGAAGGAAATAAATAGTGCAAGGAACGTGGCCACCAACGTTGTAATAATACATAACAATCATCAAGAATTCACGCAAGCAGCTACTTCGGCAGTGAGATTATTGTCTTTAGCCTCCGTCAGGCCATCCATGAAGACCAGGATATTTTTCACGTATGGCCTGTAATGACGGGACCTGAAGAGAAAATAATTATTTCGTAGGACTCACTTAAGCATGGCGCGTTTCGGCAAACACCTCGCTGTCTTGAATGGAACAATGATTAGGCTGAATATTACGAGGCTGTCAGGGAGTGCCGGTATATTACCTTGGAAAGTGAACGTTCCCTCTCTCCTATGTAAGACACCAACCTCTGGTATCTCCAAAAAGAGCTTCCGTAGTGTTTCATTCAGGCTAACTGCCGTTTCTCTAGGGATTCTTAGGTGGATGTTCGGACTCGTCGTACTAAATGACTAACGTTGAGCAAAGAGTTTTTAACGTCCAGTACGTAAAAGCCAAAAGTAGTGAGTGGCTGCCGAGGGCGTCGTGAAAGTCCAGTTTCGAATAGGCCTGTACTTTGCAGATAATTCGGAAAGGTAAGAGATAAGAGGCAGTATACGGTTTGGGCAGCATTGATAAAACACCCAACGTTTGGGCTGCGCTCTGAGGAATATTAATTCAGGCTCACAGCATCATGGTCGAGAAAAGATGGACTAACACATATCCTCGGGCCGCTGAAGTCAGTCTGACTGACGTTCCGGATTACAGACTTTTCAGGATGTTTTGCAACTGGTAGCAAAGGGGAACCTAAATGAATAAGGAATAGTCAGTGCCTTTAATTGGCGGCTTGATGACCACTACTTTCAACAACTGACTCGTTCGTAATAATGTGATCCAGCAAGAAAGAAAACCGACCGGAAGGATGCCCCGTCGGACCGCCGACATGCAGTGTCCACGCGTTTGGTCGAAGCGAAATCAATGAAGGAGCTGAGAATCCGTTCTAACCGCATGAACAGGACACCAAACGCGAAGAAATACAAGTCAAATTGACAACTTAGTTTTTAAAGATATCTCAAAAAATGAACTGCTTTTTGACAGAACAGACTTTTCCAACAACCACATGCCCCAAAAGTGCTCCCGGAGGTCGGTAGTCATTCCGCCTGACGAATATTTCAGCCTCAAAGGAGACAATGAACAAGTCAACAGAGATACCCCACTCACTCTTTACCGTAGCTGACCATCGGAAGGTTATCAAGGCTACTGTCTGCTGTACTTGCAAGGCTTGCTAAGCCGAAGAAGTTGGGGGCGTTAGCAGTGGTAGAAAGACTTTCAAGGCAAGGTATGGTGTTTGATTGAATAAGAAGGTACTCAAGAGGTCTGTTTACGATACACAGCACTGCCCAACAAATGCGTTAAGCGTGATGCCCACCTAGACGACCTTGCGAAAACATTGGAGTCAAACCCAAGAGTGTTCTACGCGTGCCTTTTCGGAGTATCCAAATCTGAATCAGGTGTACCCGTAGCAAAAACCCTGGAAGAACTGCCAGACCTAATACTCAGGCACATGAAGCTATTGGGCTAGAACTGAGTGCTGCGTACGGAAAATGAACTCTCGTTCTACTACAGCACGTTATAGGTCACTACTTGGTAACACCGACGCTCTTGCGAGTAGTAATCTACCTCTAGCATTTGTCTTCAGAACGTTCAAGGTTCTACAGACATACGCGCCGTTTAGTTCGGTTAGCATGCCCATCTGTTTCTGTTGCGCGCATTATTTTGCCAGTAAACCGGCAGAACCCCAAATGAATGGAAGCACCGCCATTTCATAGAGGTTGCACTGTCCAGTCGGCTCACCACCGAACATATGAAAGGTTCTGGAGAGCGTAATTGACGACCACATTCAACGCCGCACAAGGAATTTCAAACTTTCCACGCCTCAACAGCATAAATCCCGCCATGGACATTTGCGTACAAAAATTATCGACGGAATATGCTTCAAGACCAAAAACAGTGGATTCTGTCAATATTGCGGATAGATTACTTGGATTTTTTGAGAGCATTAACAGAGCAGGTCGAAGTATCTTGTTGACTAAGGTAGAATCTTGCCGAATATCGGGTTGAATGCTGTTCTAGCGACAGAATTACCTACCGTACAGGACGTCCATGGTAAGCGTCAATAGATAACACTTTTCCATACACGCAACAGCTAAGGAAACACCTGAGGGCCTTATCATTGGATGGTCGTTAACTCTGATATCCGTCAACTATGTTAAGGTTCCCATGCTCATCAAAGAGTAAATAAGGAGGGAGGAGGTTGCAGAGCAGCTAAGGAATCGCAACCTCCGAGAATCACCCGCCCAGATGGCTTATGTTCGTTTGTACCGAAGGAGCTTGCGGGCATGCTTTCAGCTCAACTGGCACAGTTGTTCAACTTTTTCTGACAACAAGGTCGAACCCCTCCAGAGCGAAAAAGGATACTGGTCTGCCGTGCGTATGGCGGTGGCACGCGCAGCCTTATCCACAGTGGGCCCAGATGACGAAGCAAAGGTCACGTTCTTGGGTATCCACCGTCAAATGGCCGAGCGTGTTTGTGGAATTAAGGGCAACTGGTGGAGAAAGCAGAGTGGCGGGTACGGGGCTGCTCAGACCGCCGATAACACGAAGAGTTCTACGAGTTGCTTGAAGCTATGTTCACTCCATCTGGGAGCACGAGGTGATGTCGCTTCACTTCGGGGATGTTCTTATCGAACCATCGTTCAAGGGTAAGAATAGCAAGCAATGTGTTGAAAGCTGTCGAGGCATCAATCGTCTGAAGTGCACAGACAAGGTGCTCGCTAGAATACTTCTGAACCGTATGAAAGCGGAAGTCTTGGAAACGAATTTTCCTGAGGAGCAGCGTGCATTCCGGGTAAGTCGGAGTACAGTCGCCCTGAGGTTCGCCGTTTGGTAGCTTCAGGAAGAGTGCCGGGAATGCAGAAAACCCCTGTATGACTTGTTCGCAGGCTTCACCGAAGCCTTCGATTCCGTGAGCCGCGAGGCGCTGCTGACGGTGCTTGGTAAATTTGGATGACCAGATAGGTTCGCATGGGTCGACCTCTGATGATTTTGACACTGTCACTGGCATGAAACAGAGTTGTGTTCTAGCTCCACCTCTATTTAACTTATATTTGACCTCCATAGTAACAACCGTTTTTCAGGACTATGGAGTGGATGGTGTTGAGATAAAGTACACAACTTATGGATGCCTGTTGAATGTTCAGTTTCGGCGCTCCAACCCGACTACAGACCTAAACAGTGCGCATGCCTCTGTCCGCAGATAACAGCGCACTGCTGGCACACAGTGAAGAACTGCAACGTCTGGCTACAGCCTCCGCGTCGGCAGCATCAAAGTTTGTATTAGACATCAACACAGATAAGACGTTTCCTCCTCTAAGCCTTTTCCTGGTGGAGGTGCTGCTTGTGTACTTCCACCGCAAATCCGCATCGTTGAAGACATTGGTGTAGCTTTGGGGCTTTTTGCTACTTTGGTAGCAATTTGTCGGCAGATTTGTCCGTAGACCGCAATCTGATAGAGCGTGTAGCGAAGCGTAGTGCTGCTTTCGGACGTCTTGAAAGGCATGTCTGGAAGTATCATGGCCTGAAGATAGCCACCAAGCTGTGTGTTTACCGCTCAACGGTGTTGTCTTTACTGCTGTATGGGGGTGAGACGTAAACGTTGTGCCAGCGGAACGTGATCTATCCGAGTCGCTCACATGTGCAGCGTCTGAGGCGCATCTTAAATATTCGGTGACCGGACATGTTTCTGAACACCGAGGTATTGCGGCAAGCGGACATGGACGGAACGGAAGTCCTGCTGAAGCTGAATCAGTCACGTTGGATGAGTCTGGGCAATCTGCACAATGCGTTTACATGAATAAACGCTCACTAATAAAATAATTTTGAATTATACACCGTTCAGTGAGCATACAGTAGGTTAAATGCTAAATGGTCGTGTAAATTATGCAATGAACCGTTTGAAGCAGGCTATTTTTGAGAGAGTTCGACAGCGGGGGTCGTTACATACGTCTTATGCAGCTGACGGCTAAATGTTTTCCGGGCCATATTCAAAAAGGTCATCAGGAGACACAGAGAGTTTGGAGATATACACTGCGTCTGGTTTCGTGAGATAGCTGTCCAAACCTTTTTAAAACGCCCAAGTTGTCAATGTCTCTGGCCGCATTCGGAAGTCCATTCTAAATATAAAGACATTTTACAATAAGGAAGTTTGCGCGTATTTTTCCCCGAGATAGCAAGGTTGGCAAGGTGAAGCCTTTATTTCTTAGACTGTGTGGTGGGCTGTGTTGTAAGTGGACGGTGAACTCTGTGGTAATCACATCTGAATATATGGGTTTATACACCAAAGTCAGGTTCAACTTTAGTCTACGCAACCAAAGTGGATCAATACCAATGTTGTCTATAGGTGAACGGAAAAGACTATCCTGATGAGCCTTCGGTAAACCATTGTTGAAGGCTATCCAAAACAAGCCCATCAGAATTGTGCAGATGGCAGTAGGTAAATGTGCAGTACTCGAGTTGAGGCCGACCACAAATTTTGTAAAGTGTTGGCTTCACAGCTGGTAGACTGGACGTCTTTTTGATATAGTCCGTTGTCCACTTAGTTTTCGTCATCTGAAAAACGCTTGTTCGGAGGAAATGAGGGAGTTGAAGTACCGCATTGCTAGATCTCTGATCGAAGTCGCCGTATCAATAGTATAATTTTTCTAGTGGGACGGAACCATGCGGAAATTTGCAAACATGAGTGACGATGTTCGATGTGCTCGCTAAGAAAGTTTTGCACCACAACTGCAATGATGCTAAGTCCCGTCGTATGTTTCGAGGACAGAAATCGGTGCCACTGTGCTGGCAAAATGCGTACACGGTTTTCATATCGCCAGCAAACAGAAAGGGTTCGCTCTGTCTGATAACATCATATGGATCATTTATGTACACTCAGCGGAGCAGCGGACCCAAAACGCTTTCTTGGATCACCCCACTAGTCACTTGTTCTGGTGTTGAGCAGTGCTCTCCTATTTTGATTGTTTGAGTGCGGCCTTCAGGGTGTAACGAAAGTCAGTTATACAGGGGATCTTGTGCGCCAAAAGGTGTTATTGTGACCAAGGGGTGCTTATTAGACGCACGATCAAAAGTCTTTTGCATGCTAAAGAGAACGATAATTACCGCACTTTCTGCGTTGATGGACATCGATATAGTGATTAGGAATTACAGCTGACGTGTCACACAAGAGCGCTTACTAAGGAAACCGTGATGTTGAGGGCTTATAAGGTCCTGTGTCCTTAAGAACTCGACCATGCGCACCTTTATTATCCTCTCAAACGTTCTTAAGCAGATTAACGTGTGGTTGATGGGACGATATTTACTAACGTCCTGCTTTGGACCACTCTTGTGACGAGGCACAATGATTGAGGTTTTCCACTAAGTATGTAAGGTGCTGGATAAAAGGTAAAAGTTGAACAAATTGAGTAAGAGAATAGGTATATCCTCACCTGCTTGCTTGACGACCATTGGTGAGACACCACCTGGTCCAGGATGAAGTGAGGGCTTAATGGTGGCTAATTGTGAACGAATACTTCAAACATCAATTAGAACACTGCTGAAAACTTCATACGTTTTCGACGGAATATTAGCAGGTATCGATGTGCTTCCTATACTAAACGAAGCAGTAAAATATGAGTTGAAGATTTCACACATTGCCACAGGTTCATCGACAACCGTACTGTCTATGAGAATGATAACTCTTATAGCAGGGTCTCTCATGGAATTCTTTGTCTCCTCAGTTGCGCTGATTTCATGCATCTCTGCTCAATACAGAGCGCGAGTTTCTCTTCGTTTATATGACGGAGTTGTGACTGAGGTTCTGTGCTCAAAGATGTTGCTCATTTGCATCATCAAGGAGAAATCTATTGTCCTTCCGTACCTCAACTCAAGCATTTTGAGTTTTTCAATCTCTTTCGCAGTAAGGATTTTTCTCTGTGCATAGAGCCGACGCTTTTTGACTTTATGGGGACCAGAACGTCGATACAAAACGTCAGATGTCTGATAAATTCTTCACTTACTATGCTTCAGTCTGATGAGGGAAGGAAGATATCTCAAATTAAGGATCCTAGTAAGGAGAAAATGACACTTCAGTCAGTGAATTTAATGGGAATACAACCGTCGGTTTGGTAGCCATATTGAAACCAAACACACATTTGACGACATTGTGGTCTCTCCCTGGAAATTGTTGCAGAACGTCTATCTCTACCCACGAATTATCTTTCGTGATTATGCAATCCAATATATGCCTCTGTCTGGTGGGCGTTAGGACCTGTTCGTTCCAACCATTCAGTTGAATGCATGAAAGGAATTCGGCCTGTTTTTCTGGAGCAGATAATGAGGCCCAGGAGGTATTAGGCATGTTAAAGTCACAGTCTATTAGTTTGTATTTGCAAAACATGTTGGACACATGGTTCATCATCTCCACAAGGCTGGTCAAGTGATTGCTAGCAGCGTTTGGCGGTCTGTATATGCATCCTATAAGTGGATAGCAAAGACCATCAACCGCAGCGAGCCTCCGATTTTACGGAGGCTAGTCTCATCAAGTGTTACTGCAGAAAATTGCTCCTTTGGGTAAATAATGCATCCGCCACCTCGTCCTTTGAGACCACCCCTACGGAACATGTGATATCCTACGGTGCTAATCAGACTGTCTAGGGTGTCAGTATAGCACCACTTCTCAGTCACGAGAGTTATATGGGGGTTAAACAAAAAGACAAAGGGTTTGAAATGTGCATCTTACTAACCGATGATCATATGCTCGTGAGTAATGAATTTATGAACTCCTGTTTGTCAGGTACTGCATATAGACTGCCAAAGAACTTCAGGACCAATGGGGGCAGTGGGATGCAGAATATTAATTGGGGAGGCCAGATCTGAGGAGTGTACCAAATTTCCGCTCACATTCGAGTGAATGTCGCAAAGGTTTCACTCCAAGATAAGACGTGCTGAAAAGTGCCATTATGATGGGATGACAGTGTGATTTGGAAAGGGAGGCCAAGTGGCGGTGGATGAACTATCCAGGGGTGCGCTTGAAAAGGACTGGTCTAGCGGACGCTCGGGAATACCAAATGTACGATTTTCCCGAAGCCGCTGATGCCCTCGTTGAGTTTTATATTAATGTCCCGGCACAGTCACCACCAGCCCTACAGGTTGGCCTTAACACCAGAATTGATGGAACTTGTGATGCGGATACGTCCTTCACGACGGCGTTGGCTGAACTCGGGCGCCATAAAGACAGCTTTCTTGGCGCCGACGTTATACCTTTCAGGGCCTTTGGTGGAGTGGCTGGATAGTTTATTAACTCACTCAGCTTACTGTTTACACAATCTGCCTCCCAGGAATGGTGTTGAAGAAGCTGCTTGCATTGAGTGTTTCATGATTGCCGTGCGTTAATAGAAGGTTGATGACCACGTTCCCTACCCTATTCATTCCCTCCTCATCGGTTCGTCCACTTACGTTGGAATTCTTGGTCTCTGCACATATTGTTTCATATGGAACCTTTCTGTTCACATATTTCCCTCAAAAGTTTTACGCTCATCTCCAATATAAGGTAGCATTGTGAACTGTTAAACACCTTCTTCCCGTTTTTTTCTGTATTAGCCATTTGTAAAGCGACCTTGGTTACTACTACTCCCCTCAAACCTCGATGAACAAGTTTTCGTTGTGAATCGGTTCGTGCACCATGCAAAAGTTTCACCTAAGAGTGCAACATTGGTTTATATAAAACCTGTCACAGCTCTTCTGTACAACTGCCTTCTAAGTTTGACCACAATTCCTTGAATCTTACGACATTCTGGGCGGGAATCAGATAAATGCGTATGCCACCCACTTCTGGTCCGGCAGAGGACTCGTAAACTAAGCGAAAGCTGTCTCGACCTCCTTTTTCGAACGCCAACTCTCTCTCTAACAAAATGGCTTATGGTCAACGTCACGTTTGTCCGTTGTCTCCGCAGTGCGTCCAAAGATTCCTTCGGAACCGGGACAATATTACTTCAAATGATCCCATCTCGAAGCCGAACGATGAGATTGCTTGACACTGCTGACACGGCATCCTCAACCCTCGGGTTGAATGGCACCCGGCAAACTCCTGCTCAACGGTGGAGAGTATTCCACAGCAAGGCAAATTGTGGGAAGAGTGACCAATAATTCCAGACTGTAGTAGAAACAGTATACGTTCATATTAATGAGCCCACGTTTGAAAGAATGCTGGTCAGCAGACAGCTTCAGATAATGCGGCCAAAATAAAGCCAGTGGAACTACATCACAGGAGAAACCGAATCAAATTCAAATATAGCGTAACTGATCACGACTTGCATAGCAGTTTGACTGAACAAAAGCACACTTATGTAGGCAGCGGTTGATTTCCCACACACAAGAAACACCATTTAGAGTCTCCGCGTGAATTACAACAACGGAATCATCCTTAGAACATTCCACCGATTCTGAAGATTTTGGACGGGCAACTCAAAATTTGGTCTTAAATGTCTCGCTGTCAGTTTCTATTCAACTTGCTGTTTCACTGGAATCAAGTGCATCAATAATTGCATACCAGCTCTTCGTTATTGGGTAACATATTAGTCCGTTACGTATTGAATTATTTTGGTCACATAGTGTCGGCTTTTCCACTTTATCGTGTCCGTTTTTTCTAAATTACCGAGAACTACCGTCATTGTCGACAACGTTTCGTGTTGGGTCTAGCAGCGCTGGAGCTCAGCATACACTGTTTGTGGCAGCAGGCTTTTGCGGCCGGAGTAAATATGGAACGTCCGTACGAAACGGCATGCAGTGATACCAGTGGTATTCAAGTGAATTGGCCTCGACGAAAGCCAGAACAAGCAGCCAGCCTCTTCATCCCTCAATTATATCCGCATCAGCAGCACTTATTTGGCCCAGCCCAAAAGGTATTTCTATCAGTAGACTCACAACACTGTGCGCATTAACGCCTTCCAAACCCCACAACTAGCATAAAAAGACGTCAAGTTTTCCATGGTTGAAAACTTCCAAACAACCTCCTATGACAGCAGCGCAGAGGACACAAGCTGTGGCGCCAAGAATGCTGAACAAGCGTCCTGTATGGCCGCTGACGTACTCACAGGCGATGACGTCGTGCCCGCAGCCTCAAATGAGGGCTGCCAGAACAACTCGGGAGAAAAGACCGAGTTCAGCTTCACCTCCTCCCTCATTTCTAGGCCTTCTTCTCTCGGCCCTTCCTCGCAACCTTCTTCCTCTTTCCTCGCGGAATTCAGCGGAGAGGTAGCTTCTGAGTGCATGTGTACAAGTCGTCTGAATCAGTTCAATAAATTACCGGGAATAAGACAGTTAATTCATAACACTCAACCCCACATGTTCGCTCTCAAGGGCACTTGGCTCACAGGTGATATCGGTGACAGTGAACTGAGTGTCCCGGGGTATATTGTTTACCGCGTCGACTCCACCCCGAGGGGAAATGTGGGGTTCTGCGTTTTCCCTTCAGCAGTGTCTCTTGACACCCACCGTTATCGACGGCTTTCACTCCTCTGATTAATGTGACGCTCTGTGGTGTCGACCAGCAACGCGGGGCCAAGACTCGCTCCTAGTGGAGGCTATTTATTGTTCTCCCTCGTTCGACGTCCCCGACAACGACACACATGTGGTCAACCTGGACAACTTTCTAGAACTAACAAGTTCTATTCATCTAATTATTATAGGCGACCTTAATGCACCCAAGATAAACTGAGCATCAGTTTCTCACTAGGACATGGAGACGGCTTCTCGAATTTCATATCGACGCTGATACGACGAAAGGAGTGGACACGGCAAGTCGACGACCTGACGCAACATCCTTCTGGTCAGGTTTTCTTCCTGTTCGACCTGGTACCCACTAACGAGAGCCATCTCGGAAACAGATTGACCATTAAACTTCCACCTGGACACACTGGCCACTCTTTGATAGCATTTGATCGTGTCTGTTACTGGTTACAACAACCGGCAAAAAGGTTCACAACTCACAACTTTAATCACGCTAATTTGAGCGGTCTGAGACGCTATCTAGGTTCAATTCTTCTCGGGCCTGGATCCGTGGACCAGAACTAACGTGCTATTCAGGGCGCAATTCAGAAAGCATACGACTTATTTGTATCACGCAAACTGTACACTTTCTTTTTTCGACCACCACTTCCGCACAGAATAGGCCGTCTTCCCGATAACCGTTCCCGTTTAGTCGCGAAGCACAAGCCTACTGAAAACTCGGAGGAACTGGGCGCTTTCCACATTGTCCGAAACAGGTGTAGGTGGGAAGTCCGTGAACACAGGAAACTGGTGCAAGTAAAGGTTCTCCTCAGAGCCCGCGGGACTACAAACTTCTTATTTGAACATATGCAATGGCTGAGAATAAACAAATCTTCAGGTCTTTCTTTGTGATCGTCCGGCGGGGAGACTTCATGTGACTCCCGAGTTATTCAGAGAGTACTACCCGGCAGTTTACAACGCCGACCCACCGAGCTGGTATCCTCTTACAGCTGCAGAACTTGAGGCAACCACTCGTCAACGCTGAGTTCTCTGTGTTAGATGTTGGAGACATTTTATTCAAGGTTATTTCATATTGTGCAATGAATCTCGATAAGATCCACCCAGTCATGCTCAAAGAACCATACTGTTGTCTGGTCGGACCAATTTATAGGCTTTTTAGGCAGACACTCCAGACTGATGTTCTCCCTGGATTATGGAAAGAGGCGACGGCCACCCTAGTAGTTAAAGCGGACAATCGACACTCTCCGGTTAGCTATCGATCGATCAGCTTCACTAGTATTCCGTGCAAAATAATGAAGCGCCTACTAAAGCGTGCCATCCCTAGTCACTTCTCACCGAATCATCTTTTCTCCTTCACCAAGCATGGCTCCCTTCCTTATCGATCATGCATAACAAACATGCTCATTTTCATGGACAGTCTGACGAAGGCCAAAGACAGGGTCATCATCTCGGATGCTATCTTCTTTGATTTCTCCGAGGCATTTTACTGTGTCCCACACGGTCCCCTGAACAAAACTGGAAACCTGAGGTATCCAAGGCGAGGTTCTCCGCTGGATTGTCTCTTTTCTTGATAGTAGAACGTTTCGAGTTATGACCGGATCAAACCTTTCGTTTCCTTCTTCCATTCATGCGGGTGTTCCCCAAGTGTCAATGATAAGTCCTCTGTTAATCCTCATCTACATTGAGGACTTTCCGAACAATATTCTCACCAACGCCCTCTTATACGCAGACGACCTCAAAATCAGGAATGCCGCTGGTCCCAGTGCACTACAGATTGATCTTGAGGCGAACTAACACCGGCCGGAAAATTGTAGTCTCCCACTAAATGACAATGATTGTGCTCGCATGTCACTCGGTGGAGATCTCGGCAATACCTCCATGATTCATGGTGCGTTTAGCAAAGCAGATATCATGAACATTGACCTGAAGAAAGATCTGGACATCTGGTTGTCGTTTAACTTATCCTTCACGTATCACCATGAGATTACAGCTAAAAATAGGTCTACCGGTCTCAAAATTATTGGACGGATTTTCCTCAGCATGGACAGGAAAGCGTTTCAAACGCTTTACGGGGTTTATATAGGACCGCTCCTTGAATATGCCAATCGAGTCTTCTATACCGGCCTGAAGAAAGACATATCAGCTGTTGAGCGTGCCCAACGCGCGGCTACCACGGTGGTCGCCGACCTGAGAAATGTCATCTGATCTGTACCCACCTGAATTTCGAAGGCTCCGCGGTGATTTGTTACTCGCACACTTCTCTAGAGTATGTTTCGTAAAACGGCTCTCCTCTGTAGCGAATTACGATGACCGGCGAGGACACAAGAGGGAGCCATTCAAGAGTCGTCCTCGAACCTTTATTAGACAGCAGTTCATTTTTCACAAAGTTATCGACCTTCGTCACAGCCCCCTTTCTGAGGTCGTTAGCAGTGGTTCTGGAGATCGTTTTGATTCTCATTTATTCAAATATTCATTATGCGAGTAATCCTACCCCGTCCTTGGTATTCACTGTTATCCCCAATTATCAATAATCCTCTTTCAGATCAACAGGCACTGAGCAAGGAAAACCGACTAACTCCGTGAACTTTGGGCTACTGCCTCGAACCCGCGCATCAATCGCCAAATCGCTGAATCAATTAACCTACGTCCGTTCATGGTGGTTTTTCACTGGTTGTGAAAAAGTAGACCTATTTCTACCCGATTTCCACATAAACCATCCGTATATTTCACACAAATCAGAGGCCGACAGTAATTTCATTCAAAAATCATCGTAATACATTCCTAGTACATCCGCAGTATGTACTTGCAAAACAGTGAAACCAGCCCGCGGGTAACTCGAAATTTGGTTTAAATTTCCTCGCTGTCACTGTCTATTCATATTTTTGCTATCTTGGTGCCCAGTGCATCAAAAAATTATACACGATCACTGCTATTGTTTGTCGAATAGCATAACTCACCAAATATTGTATTATTCGTGTTCGATATTATCCTTATTATTATCTAGACTTGTGTTTTCTTCTGGTGCCCATTGCATCAAAAAACAATTGTATTCGATCATTGCTGTTCGCTGAAGAATAGCATAAATCACTCTGTATTAGCTTGTTTATGTTTGACAGTATCCGTATTATTTTCTAGCCTCGTGTTTCCCTTCCACTAACAACTGTCATATTTACTCACACACCATAACACAGTGACACGCACAAGATCTAGCAGCATCGGTGGATCGGAGGTATCGAGCGTTTGTGGTCGTTTCGGCTGCCGCATGACTGTTCAGAACGGTATGCAATGCAAGACTTGCCTACACTGGTACCACTTTAAGTGTACTGGCCTCAGGGAGGACCAATACGCCTTGCTCACTTTTTCAAAAAGATCATTTATCTGTATGAGCTCTCTCTTCCGAGATAGCTGCATCCCACTAAAGGCCATGTTAGATCCTTTACTCGCCACTCCGAGCGAGCAAAAGTCAGACGCGTGCAAGTG
>QNGE01000354.1:16450-61509 GCA_008508345.1 Paragonimus westermani | reverse complement strand
GTAGCCACCAAAATGGTCACTGGCTTACGGCATCTATCCTACGAGTCTCGCCTTGAAATTCTCGATCTTTATCCACTTGAGTTTCGAAGACTCCGCGGCGACTTATTTCTTACACACTTTCTCTTTAGCACAGGACTCGTGCAACAATTCTTCACCCTAGTAAGTGTTAACAGTCGAAGAGGTCACGACAAGAAGCTCTATAAGCTTCGATATCGGACCTTCCTAAGAAAACAGTTCTTCTCTTATAGGGTTATCAACTACTGGAACGACCTACCACTAGAGATTGTTAGCTGCCCTTCTGAAGACCGTCTCAAAGTGTTGTTGGATTCTCACCTACTTAATAAACTGTTAAATTAATAATTTATCCCGTTCTGCTAGATTATTATTTTACTCTGTTCTTGGCACTTTCTGTAACCCCCAAGGGCGGTGCTACACCCCGTTTTCAATGACTGCCTTTCAGGTCAACAGGACATCGCCGGACATCGAAAGGAACGAACTGATTGGATCCGGGTAGATTGGGCCCCCAGCCTCGAACCCGTGTACAAATCGCTGAAATCGCTGAATCCATTCACCTTCAGCTGACCTTCACAAGGTGTGACCTTCTGGCTACATGTCCAAGAAGAAGGGGGAGCTTCCCAAGAAGGCTGTCCTTTTGGGAAGGGTAGGGACCAATCTGAAGTGTGGTATCGTCGGATTGCCTAACGTTGGGTAAGGTTATTAATGATCAGTTTCATCACAATCTGTCCACAGGAAGTCGACTTTTTTCAATGTCCTGACAAAAAGCCACGCCCCTGCCGAAAATTTTCCCTTTTGTACTATTAATCCTAATGAAAGTGAGTATTCACATAACCAGTTAACCTTTTAGGTCGTGTGTTCATTCCTGACGAGCGCTTCGACTGGCTGTGCGAATATCACCAACCTGTTAGGTGAGATGTTCGTAACTTCGCTTAGAAATTTATAAGGAAAACATACTTTGCTTACTGACATTTGTGGGTTCTGTGAGTAGCATGTAGGTAGAAGACGAGTCCATGTTCCCTGGATCATTTTACTCCACGATCAGTTCGATATGGTCCCAATGGAAACTAACCGACGTACGTGTGTTTAATAAATGTAGGTTGCAAAACAATCGATATTGTACGGCTGATTACTGTAATAGAATCTATGGGTCTCACTAGGGCGTGAACCGAATTTGCTTAGCTCAGCGAAAATTTTTATTGAGGAGGTTTAGGTCTAGGATTGCCTTAAATTTAACCATGGAATCAGTGTGAGGGGTGAACCCCGTCTGTCTCGGCGTGTCATAGACTACTGGCATACTTTTCCAGAGGCTGTATTGCTTACGCAACCATTCAGAGATTTCGAGTGTAAACATGATGCCCTTAGATTGCAATTTACATTCGACATACGTCTAGTACAATTTATCTCTTGATTTACGGTATACACCTTACCACTTTTCTCCTCGCACGCTTCCAATAACTCCTAATTCATTCAGCTTCACACACTCCTTTTCATGTTAATCTTTATTTTTTTGTCACGTGGGTTGTACAGCGGAACTGTTCTGTCTGACTATACCAAACTTCTGCTTAGGTTTTAACGACGTTTACCTATAGAAACAACCACAGGAAGCACTCCTCAAGTTCCGGTCCCCACGTGAATCTGAATCTGACATCAACATGATGAACCACGATGAACCAGAAAGTTTCGCGGGATTGTTTAGTGCTCGTTGCACTAAGTTGCTTCTTCCCCAGGTACGCAATTATCAACCGCGAGATACAAAAGGCCGTTGAGAAGAGACCACATCTTTATTCGACGAAATGTACAAGTGGTCTCTGATAACGAATTAGCTGGAAAGGCTAGAGACCAGCCGTCGACGAATGAGTAAACCGGAAAAATGTGGCACGTGTGTGTTTCGGGTTTGCGCCACTGTCACATGACATGCAGACAAACAATCAGACAGCATACATCATGCGAACTTTCTTAATAGCCTAGATACAATGTGCAACTTTGAATTTCGAAATTATTTTGCACACACTGCAGACAGGCCAGTGAAATCTCTAGGTCGCTACACAGCTCCCCTCTAGAAGAGTACTATGACAACAACCCTTCGATCCTGATGAGGGTAACTGGGGCCAGCCACCCTTGGCCTGATCTGGTTCAAGGCGTGCCAGCTGATATCCAGTCAGTCTGTAATTGGCACGACAGTCCCCGGACGCCGCAGGTGGAGGAGCACTAATGCCCACAGTTCCTAGCGAGCTCTCATTCGAGTATTCTCCCTTAAAAGTGCCAAAACAACCGCAAAAAGAAATGAATGATCGAGGCGGGGTATCCATGGGACGTTCAAGCACGACGTTTAATGCGGAATCGAGTGTGGTCGCGATCGATGGTGCCACACACGTCATGCCAGCGTCCCATAAGGCGTGCGACAGAAAATAAGACGAAACTGGCTGAGTATCAGTACAAAACCAAATTACACAGCAAATGCTAACATTCGGGGGAAAAATATCCGGGGCAAACGCAACCTTTTTCGTGTTTTGAAAACGATTTTTCAGCAATACATCAGTGGTTCACACTAATCCCCAACTGCCACACAACCATGAAGAAAAAGCGAACCCTATATATATAGGAGAGAAGGAAAAAAGAAGGGGACGGGAAGGGATATAACTACTGAAAATGACTACGTCCATATTCAAACATTCAACATCAAGGTGCCTACACCTTTCAAACAAACAACCGAGCTGAAAGTGAGAGTAAGGCGTCATCAGNATTCATTCAGCTTCACACACTCCTTTTCATGTTAATCTTTATTTTTTTGTCACGTGGGTTGTACAGCGGAACTGTTCTGTCTGACTATACCAAACTTCTGCTTAGGTTTTAACGACGTTTACCTATAGAAACAACCACAGGAAGCACTCCTCAAGTTCCGGTCCCCACGTGAATCTGAATCTGACATCAACATGATGAACCACGATGAACCAGAAAGTTTCGCGGGATTGTTTAGTGCTCGTTGCACTAAGTTGCTTCTTCCCCAGGTACGCAATTATCAACCGCGAGATACAAAAGGCCGTTGAGAAGAGACCACATCTTTATTCGACGAAATGTACAAGTGGTCTCTGATAACGAATTAGCTGGAAAGGCTAGAGACCAGCCGTCGACGAATGAGTAAACCGGAAAAATGTGGCACGTGTGTGTTTCGGGTTTGCGCCACTGTCACATGACATGCAGACAAACAATCAGACAGCATACATCATGCGAACTTTCTTAATAGCCTAGATACAATGTGCAACTTTGAATTTCGAAATTATTTTGCACACACTGCAGACAGGCCAGTGAAATCTCTAGGTCGCTACACAGCTCCCCTCTAGAAGAGTACTATGACAACAACCCTTCGATCCTGATGAGGGTAACTGGGGCCAGCCACCCTTGGCCTGATCTGGTTCAAGGCGTGCCAGCTGATATCCAGTCAGTCTGTAATTGGCACGACAGTCCCCGGACGCCGCAGGTGGAGGAGCACTAATGCCCACAGTTCCTAGCGAGCTCTCATTCGAGTATTCTCCCTTAAAAGTGCCAAAACAACCGCAAAAAGAAATGAATGATCGAGGCGGGGTATCCATGGGACGTTCAAGCACGACGTTTAATGCGGGATCGAGTGTGGTCGCGATCGATGGTGCCACACACGTCATGCCAGCGTCCCATAAGGCGTGCGACAGAAAATGAGACGAAACTGGCTGAGTATCAGTACAAAACCAAATTACACAGCAAATGCTAACATTCGGGGGAAAAATATCCGGGGCAAACGCAACCTTTTTCGTGTTTTGAAAACGATTTTTCAGCAATACATCAGTGGTTCACACTAATCCCCAACTGCCACACAACCATGAAGAAAAAGCGAACCCTATATATATAGGAGAGAAGGAAAAAAGAAGGGGACGGGAAGGGATATAACTACTGAAAATGACTACGTCCATATTCAAACATTCAACATCAAGGTGCCTACACCTTTCAAACAAACAACCGAGCTGAAAGTGAGAGTAAGGCGGTAGACAAAGATTCTTACGATCCTTTGCACAATGTGAGCTAGGATTTTGGGAAAAATTGTACGCGTCGTACAGCAAGCAGACCGCGTTATAGGCAGGTCACTACAAGATCACACATTGCTGCAACAACAGAAGATGCCGTTACACTTCATTAATGAAGAGAATCATATTGTGGAATGACGCGAAAATAACCGCAAAATAACCAGTGTTCATTGTGAAATGCTCATTCGTTTTTATACAAGGTTGTTGCTACCGTTTCTGACACCTTGCTTCATGCAGACTTGGCTATCTTATAGCCCACCGGGGTCCGTGGACAGAAAGGATCATTTAGTGGACAAGATTACACAATATTTGGGGTTGACTAGAGAGTTAATCAATATAATAAAACGAAAGTGGGAGGTCGCGTTCGATGTCTTACTTCACCACACTACCCCGGAGTGCACCGACTGTTAATTTCTATTAGATATCCTCAGGGTATACATGTATGTATATGTACACATGTGTATATATATGTATACATTACGTGAATGCTATGTACAATGACAAACGCGACATCTTGGGAAAACGATCAAATTCACATCATCAGCAAACGTGCGTCACTTGTAACTCAAGCTTCGTGCTAAGTCTTAGGGTAAGCAAGAGACAGCACGAGCTTTAGGACGAGCCACCGGTTCGCTTTGCTTTTGTCCAACTCAAAGCCCTATGGAACTAACCGTATGCCTTAATCTTCTTCAGAAGAGGCCTACTCGCCAAATTGGAGGCTCTTTCACTATCCAAGTAACGAATTTCGACTTCAGCCTCCCTCTCGAGCCATGTGACAATTTCATCAAAAAAGCTGATTTTGCTAGAAGTAATAGCCTATTTCAAACCCATGTTTTTGAGCCGTTAGGCTCTTCTCTTCCGTCACATTTTCTGCAGTCTCATTGTTGGTCGTTATTTCTGTCCGTTTCGGGTGGTCGATCTGAGGCTAAATCCAAGGTTCATGTTGACTTTCTCTTTCACTCTGTTATATGTAACGACAACTACTTTTCCTTCTCCAAGCAACCCAGCCACGTCCACCGACAACAATCAAATTAGGTGTGGGATTTTATTAAGGTTCCAGCTAATTCATGGAGGTGTGTCGTCCATTCCTCCCGCCTGGTCATTTAACTTGGTCAGCTGCTGTTTCAGTTTATACGCTCTGATGTGCTTGTCAGATATTGTTACCGGGCTGGACTTAATAAGTATCCGTGGGGTATGCTCGTCCGCTAGTAATATGTAATTTCTGGGGAAGGCGGGGTTGGACTGCGGCCTTCTCATTTCTGGTGGCGTGCACTCCTCTCTCGCTCTCACATCATCATTATTATTATCATCATCATCATAGACAGCAATACATCAGTGGTTCACACTAATGCTTAACTGCCACAGCCATGGAGAAAAAACAAACCCTATATAGGAAGAGAGAGAAAGAAAAAACAAGGGGACGGGAAGGAACCTAACTACTGAAAATGACTACGTCCAGATTCAAACATTCAACATCAAGGTGCCTACACCTTGCAAACAAACAACCGAGCTGCAAGTGAGAATAAGGCGTCATCAGCNTGGTTTTCGCAAGAGCCTCTGTTGCTCTCTACACAACCTACTACCACTTTTATAGACACCTTTTAATTCATATAGCTGACGTGAGCCCCCGAGTTCACGTTCAAGGGGACTTTCTTTTTTACTTCTAATGAATACTTCTTGGCTTACTTGGACGCAGTGTAGTGCTTTCGTTCACTGTACCGACGCCTAAGGCTCACATGTGTAATGACTCGTTTACCCTTATAACTTTGAGAGTTCCAACACCAAGAACGGCGTATGTCAAGGTTGTCCAGCCTCACCTTTTTTGCTCACTGTTCTTATAGACGAAGTAATGAGCGATTGCTTGTGGCATTCACAAAATACCAACATGGACCTTTTACTTGATTCGAGTATTGGCTGATCTTGATTGTTGTTCGGCCAATTCTGAACGAAACAGACGTTGTTAGACGCTATTTTACGCTGTGCTCAACACTTCTGAATGCATTTTACGTTTGATTGCTCGCGTCCGGTGACACCAAAAAGTAGGCAACGAAGAAACTGGGAAGCGGGTATTTTGTAGTTGGTAAACGAGTTCTTTCGTCCGGTCCTTACATTTATGTAGACTCACATGGCTAAACCGTGTGTTGAGGATGCAAGCTAGTCGTCTGCCGCACTGAGCACTCGTTGCCGATGCTGCGGCCGACTAGCGTAAGGTGCATTGTGTACAGATGATCTGCCGTAGAGAAATAAAGTCGTTCACCAAGGGGCTAGTCACCTGGCACCTTCTGAAGAACATCACTAGGGGTGATGAACGCGCCATACAGCTGTTCACAAACCCTCACCCTGCTTGTATAGGGGCATAAAGTGGTCCCAACAGATTTGCGTATTTCCATGCAAATTTCTTCCGAGAAAAGCAGTTGCAGAGGAGGTTACGAGCAACCGAATCGAAGGCAACTTTTGGTTTTAAAAAGATCACGACCGTTGGATGTCCGTAATAGGGCCGATGCTGCAAGATCCTTCGCATGGTGTAAATCTGATCAACGCACCCTCGATCTGGTCGGAATCCTGCATTTTCTTCATGCACCTGACTTTCTGTAGGTTTACTAAGCCCATACAGTATAAGGCCGGTGCGTAATTTGGGCACACCAGGCGCCAATTTGATGCCTCTGTGGTCTTCACATAGACTTGGAACCCCTTTTTTAAGAGCTGACATTGCTGTTTTTAAGCGCAATCATGAGGCGCCTCCTCAGTTTCCCAAACCGTTTGTGGGGGTTTTGCCGGCTCTAATGTCAACCTTTTCCTACCATTTCTGAAAGGAGAAAGATAAAAGAGATCTGGCTCAGACACCTTGTTACAGTTCAATAACCCCAGCCTCATGTCCACTTATGCTTCCGACGGAGGACCGTTTGGAACACAGTAACTAACAATTCGGGCCCGGTTAAGATCGGCTGAATTGTTTCTCAAAGTGCTCAGCCTACTAGTCGATGCGAGTGATTGGTGGTAAATCAGCCATCTTTTTCACGTATGTTCTCCTTTACACCTGCTCGATGGCCATTGCAACCAAGGACCAGAGCTTTCTGTTATTCTCATATAAAAGGGCTCGTTCCATCTCTTTCGGCTGTTCAACCAAATGGTGCTCACGGTCTTCGTCGAAGATTTTGCTCAGCTTGTGTTTAAGTTCTCGATGGTGGTCATCATATTCATAGCCAGGTGGAATCAACGGCGCTCGTTCGTAAGATTCGTCGACGTGACAGAAATCCAGTTCTCCCGCAACTGGACAGCTCATTCAGAACATATCTCTTCACAGCAAGTTTTAATAGCTGCTGCAATTTGTTCCCAGTGTTCGTTAGGTTCTCTTACCTGACTCAAACTGGGTAATTTGTTCACCACTGTCTCCTGGTGAGCGTTCTTTACACTCTCGCTCGAGTGCCAGTTAGTTATTTTACATTTACGAGTGTATAACTTCTGGGTAAACGACAAAACAAAATGGGCACGCACAGCGCAGCATGACCCGAGACCTGGAGGTTGCTCCAAAAAGCACGACACTGTGACAGAGTGACGCCGCTTGTGAATAACTGTTATATGGTCGAGTTGTGTCCACGGCTGGGAAGCACAGAGAGGTCTCCATGTGACACAATTCCTCTTCTTGCATTAAGCTGCGGTGCTTGAAGTATAGCGACCGTGAGAGGCGCCCAGCTGCAGCAGTCTTTCGCCATTGTCAGTGCGCTGTGTCCGAACGCCAGAATACCTCCCAGGTGCTTTTCCTATGGGGAAGGACGGTCAAGCTGAGCATTTAAATCGCCGGCCAGTGTGATAGTGTCAGGGTGTTTAGTCTGCTTTAAAAGGTCATTGAGGGCACCGTGGGACACATCTTTGGTAGCATCCGAACAACGATCCGTTGAATCGTATGCCGATACAATGGATATATACCGTTTGTCTGATTTACGTTGGCAGAGTTCAAGCGATGTAACTGACCTGACAGTGCGTAGGTGACTATTCACTGGAATCCCATCGGGTAAACATTCCTTCGCTCTGGGATTCAGTGCGATTTCCACTCCAGATTAACCATGAGATTCTGCTTCGGTGTCACCATAGACTAAAAGAGATGCACTTGGATTAAACGGTTATATAGAGGTGGGCTCAAGTGGGTAGAATCGTAGGCTCGTATCTCCGACAAGCAGCACGCATCAAGCTGCAGACTTCAGAGAATACTTCCCAGGGCAGCTTGTTTGTTGAGAAGTGTGGACATTGAAGGTGCCACTGTTTTGAAAGTGATTATCACTCGAGGGAACTTGGGAGGCAAAAAAGTTGTGGGACAAAATAGAAGGACAAAATCGAGACAGTTGAATACTGTCACTATCGGGAGAGCGATAAATTCCGATACTTCCTGGTCGTTTATGCCTCGAAAGAGGGTTGACTTGAGGGAGCTCACTCCCGCTGTTTAACTCAAATACTTGGCTTGCGAGACAGTAGGATACAGGTTTTTTCTTGAGGCATCCTACCTGTATCCAATGAGGGCAGTGAGGGCTTGTCTAGCCCGAGGGCGCATTGATTAAGACATTACTGTCCGGTACTGGTCGCTACTGCGTGCAGTGGATGTATTCTAAGCTGCATCAGACTTATTGACTTATTGGTGAGCCTTATGCACTGCATCGATCTGGAAGGCTATGTTGACTAGTACATCGGTCTCACCAGACGCAGGTTTGTCAGACAGACCAAACGGGAACAGTCAGACGAGAAGCATATGCACTCAGGGTTGTTTTTCGCACTACTGACCGCATAGGAGTGCTTAGACAGTGAAATAAGATCCTGTGAGCGTACAACCGAACTATTTTTTAGTCGCGATACTGTTGTTTTCCGAATCAGGAAGAAGGGCGTTAGAAAAGGTCCCCTGAAAAAACGTACCCCAATCGTCCAACGATTAACCGTGACCGCCGGTGTATTATTCAGTACAGTATCACTCAAAAGCCTGATACTGTTTTTACCATCCACTTAGCCGGATTTCACTTCTGCTAGCCATGTGTTCAGATATACTAATGGTCTTCAGCGCAGTAGCTAAGTAATCGTGTGATGCGCGACGCCTTTTCGGACTTTCTTTGCAACAATGTTCCCAAATGTCACGAATCGCGAGTTCGTTCAGTTACTGAATTCTCTTAATGGGAGAGTCCTGTTGCCTGTTACTACCACTTCTTGACTCATGGTCTGTTCCGCTATCTTCTATTTACCAGCTATTCAAATCCCACATTCCTGCAGTGATCTATATTTACAAAAGGACGGTCGCTTTCATCTCCGGTTACGCATTCAAGCTACGTATCACTCACCGGTCTCATGAGTGCCCCTTTAGACCGGTTTATTGTGATGCGACTCGCCCCAGCGATACACATCTATCAGAGCACTGATTAGTGGAGCAGTTGAATTGAAGAGAAGTAGTTGCGGTTGATGCGTTCGGTAACAGCTTAACGCTAAAGGGTTTCGGCCGAATCAGATTGCTCATTTAGGATCGTTGACTGAAAACCTTGTTTGATATGGATTACAGCCGTTTTCATTGGTGTTAGTGGGGTTTCCTGTTTACTTGTGCGTAGTTGTTTTCTATCGCTCGTATGTCTGACAGTTTTCGGACTGTTGGCTTTTTAATCTAACTACCACTGAGTGCTAGAGTCAAATGACGCTTGTATATGACTCACAATTGATATTGTAAAGGAAGTCTTACTCCGTTGCCGGGTAAAACCTGGATACTTTATTTGCGATCGTTCATTTCTCAGCAGTTGTCTCCTGTCTTTTTTTCCTAAACAGTCGTGTTCCAGCCCACCTCAATGTGGTAGACATCGCTGGTCTTGTGAAAGGGGCCCATGAGGGACAGGGCCTTGGAAACGCTTTTTTGTCCCACATCCGTGGGGTGGATGCTATATTTCACATGATCCGTAAGTTTTTCCCTCTACTTTTTATCCTTGGATGCTAGGGTTTAAATTGCTAATCAAGCGTCCGCCTCATTTACAAGATGAATATCTTGTTTGTTATCGGTCATATGTGGTGTGCTAAATAAGGGGGAGAAAAGCTTCATCTTAATCACGCCGTTGTCATTGAAGGACTGTGTTGCAGAGACGTCTAAGTTTTAGCATCTGTGGTCAGGCCGAGGTTTCTAACGTTGTTTAAACAACCCGTACACTTTTCTCTGGCGATATTTAAATACGACGGTTGGCTTCATGCAATGGCAAAACTTCTTAGGCTAAAAAGCCTATAATCAACAGAAATTCTGTTAAAATACTGAAACTGTTAAAGTGGAAAATGTTTCTAAATTCTGGACGATCATTAGTGCACAAGCATTTCTGAAGAATTTCTGAAGGAAACGTTCCACATGTTGGGACTTGGAATTGCAAAACCACTTCAAACCTATCTTGGTCCTCCGGTTCAACTGGGTATTCTGCGACTGGTTTTCCACTTACAGCAATTCGTCAGACAAGGGGTATCGCAACATTATTCGAACTAACTACTCACATTGTAGATGGAGACCTTAGTTACCTCCCCACCGCTAGCCCTATGAGCATTGCATGTGATGAAAATAAAACAATAAATGCGATTCGTCACTCCTGTCATCGTACAGTTGTTGACGGACCGTTGCGGCTCCGTATATCGTTTAGTCCCGTCAGGAGATGCTAACGACATACTTGTCTACTTGGATTAAGGTGAAGATGCACAGGCAAGCCGAACGATATCGACCGACCTTCCCTGAGAAGCGCCCTAAGCAACGTAGTATGTGGCCTAGGTACCGAATTGGCTTTCCTGATCACTGTGGCACAGTGTGACGACAGAGTGAGGTACGCACGTATACGGTTGCCGGCATCCATTTCCAAACCGGCCTGTCACAGTGACTGAAGCCGAAAGGCGCATGTGCACAAGCGTCGTCACAGATAGCCTACGTCACATCACTTGTGGTTCCACTCACACACTTTGTCCAGTGTAAACCTCGCGGACGAAGGCCTGGAAACATATTAGTGAGGAACTTTGCAGTCCAGCCAGAGGACGTTGGTTTGTCAACTGGGAGACCAATGCGAACTGAACGTGAAAAGCCTTACTGGTACGTTCTAGATGAGAAAGACAGGCGCATACTCAAAAGGAGTTTCAGTGCTACTGTATATTGTTGCATTACATATACGATTGGGAAAACCGAGCAACCAAACAAAAAATCTTTCGGGTTAAACATGGTGACCAGATTAGAGAATAGATGCCTCGAGTCTCTGAAGGGAAGGGTGACTGTTTTATCAAACAATGGAGTAGTCGGTAAATACGATGAGAGAAGTATGTTATGAAACTAACCAACTTGTAACTAACTTACTCGCCATCTTTTCTTTAACGAATCGTTGAGTACCTCAATGATTTTCAATCTGAGACCACCAGTACGTTCGCTACGGCGCCGTACGCTCACATCGCCACGATCCTGCTTCGGAATCCGCTCGTCACTCATCTGATGGAGGTGTCCCAGCCAACGAAGCTAGCTGGGTATCAGCACGGGTTCAATCCTGTCCATGTCTGTCCGGCGAAGTCCCTCAATGTTTGGAACCATTACCACCGAATACCCCAGTTACATCATAGACATCGCAGACGGAAGCGGTTCAGATACTGCACCTGCCTTTAACACAACGTCTAGGTTCGTCTGCCTTACGACAGCGTAGACAGCACGGTAGACATACAGCTCAGTGTCGAACTTCAAGCCGCGATTTTTTCAAACATTTTTCAAGACGCGAGCCCGCAACTCTTTATTCAGAATGAAAATATCAAATGCGGCCTTATCTCCGGAAGTTCCCACAGGAATCTCACGCCAACCTGATCTTAAGCTTGCTAGGCAGGGTCATCGAACCTACAGGTGTCAATTGTCTCAGAGTTTTCGTATTGATGACGCCCCTCATCCGCAACTCTTTTAATGCCTTCGTGATGGCTCGTTCGGTCTTCACTACTACTTCGCTTTGTTCGATATTGCTGTCATACCTGTTCGCTACATATTGATTTCGCTCCAGCAACAGATGAGATGCGCACGAAATGTCCATATATGCTATGCTATTGGCCTCTTTCAGACATTGCAATATGCTTCCACTTTCCCCGTTGATGCGTGCACAACTTTACCATGGTGCAACTTGTGAATGTATATATAATATTTAAGAGGCACACAGTGGGTAGTGAACGAATTTTTGTAACGTTTCGAACCCACACTGGGATCCGTTGTCGAGCAGATAAATATGTTGGAGTACGGTTGTTTTGCCGCTCACCTTGTTCCTCTATCGGTCTGTCTTCGCACGTCCTTCGTTTGAGCGTCAACGGTGCTGAAGTAATGGCGGGCTGTATCTGCATGTCGATCGATTGAATTCCACGAGCAGAGAACTTCCGGTATAAGCCGCTCTCCTCTCATTTTGGTCCTCACGACCTCTTTCGCATGATCCGTGTTGACCTCGTGACCTGTGTCTGAGCAGTGATGCCACAGTTGTGACCTAGGGTCGGCTCATCGCATCCCTAACTTTTGTTCGTGCGTGAATGTGCGCAGCTTTTTGCCTGTCTGTGATTCTACACGATCCTTGGCGTCCACCAGAGCTAAATGGAGTGTTTAGTTTGGCTTGTGTGATGTTTGGATGCTCAGTGGTCGGAGCATCCTTTGTGATGCTTCAGATATGACGTAAATATATTACACTGTTCGGGCTTTGGGTTCCGCATTTTCGGTTCTTATAGACCCTATGATAGGTGCCTTTGTGAAACTACTGGGGTACCCTCGAAGTGAATAGTTTGAACAAATTTACTCATTCTTACACTCCGAGTTCGGAAGAGCTACAGTGTTTCTACACGTCGGAACAAAGTTTACACTCAGCTGTTAAGGTGACAGGCTGGCTGGTTGCTGCTGAGCCTGAGACTGAAATCAGTTGTAGGTTGGCGATAGACAGTAGTTTCAGGCATGCCGTCAAGTCTTCTTACAATTTATACGTTGAGGAATGCTAGGCCTGAATTTTCTTCTTCGCTTGTGTAGGTTATTCTACCTGTTATGGTATTTAAGCAGTTGTGGAATTGGTCAAGTTGAGCTCGGAGTAGAACAACAAATGTTATCCACACATTAAAGCCTCAATTTTAGTCTGCATGGCTGAAAGGTTTCAGGTTCAAAATGCTTCATTACAGCCTCTGCAAGCGTTGCCAATACAGGTGAACCCATTTGCATGTTTTTCTTCTGCAAGTAGATTCATCTGTCAGATTGTAGCTAAGCCTTCATGTAGAGCACCACTCACGGAATCTATGCTTCTAGACGAAGATTCGTCCCACTGCTGAGACGGCCACCCTCGTTTATCAAGCGCTTCAAACTTTTTATCGCAAGTCTCCGGTGTATCTATAAAGACCGGTCTAACACCGAGAAAAACCAGTGCGTCGTCTTGCAACTCCAGGCTCTTAGCCTGTCTCAGGAAACCATCTGAGCTGTTCGCGTAGTGATTTTCGTGAGGTAGATACAGACATGGTCGGTGAGTACGAAGAAGCAACCCCGCTAACTGGTGGTTCGATACTGTTCTGAATGCAGTTGTCGGTCTCAGCGGTACTTGACCCCTTGTGGACCGTGTGCATTGTTGTAATTTCTTCTTCACTTGCAACGATGGGTACAGCAACTCACAACACAAGCGCCACTGACTTCTGTTCCCCGCCAAGTCAGACAGCGTCTTCGGCAAACGGCGTTCGTTGTCTTTTGGACTCCATCCCGGAAGACGAGTGCCTTACAGAATCAACCCTCGATGTGATTACCTTCGTATCCCGAATCCAAGTCATGCGCTGGCTACCGAGCTACCGCTTCCATCCTAGCTAACCAACCGCAAACAAAACACGATGCGGCAGACGACTAGTTGTGGTCAGGACAACGAAGACTGAGAGTTAAGATCACTATGATCAATGGTCGTCAAACTCTATCCCTCTCGAAGACACATCGGTGAAATTCGTCGCTGTTGACACTATTAATGCTTCGAAGACACCAGTTATTCAAAATTGACGTTGAGTTAACCTCCTTCGCGCGAATGTACCAGCTTTCGCAGCCGAAAAATAAGACCGCTCGTACGTTATACATCTTGTCTTTCATAGAAAGACTCAAATAGTACCGGTACGAGAGAGGGTCTAAATTGGCAACCGTCATCCGAGCCTTAAACGCATGATGTACGATCTCATTAGACATTTCGCCAGCACTGATGCAGCTCTCAATGTACACCGGCTTCTCGAAAATCTTCAACGGCTCAGTTTTGTAACAGCACCTTGAAAGTAAAAGCCGCAATGGTCACATCAAACTGAAAGATATTCTGAGCTATTCAAGAATCCTCACAAGCAAGATCAATGTCATCTGCACATTCAGTGCTTCGAAGTCGTGCGCGTGAAAACACTCCCACGCAGTCGTATCCATAGTCTGTCACGGGACATTCGAATCTCACCTACTACAAAGTTGAATAGGAAACAGAAAGCTGGACAGCCTTATCACGCCCCATTTGATATGGTGAAAATCGGCGATATCTTGCCATAAGCCCTAATCCGGCCCGAGGTCTGACAGTATATTGCTTGCAGGATGTCCACATACTTCTCGGACACATCCTACCTCAACAGTCAGTCCCAGAGTGCACCTGTGTCAACCAAATCAAAGGCACTTCTGATGTCTAAAAAGACAGCCATTGTTGGTCTTTTATGTGAATGGCAGAGCATCTAGCGGGGCTCTCACTTGCAGCTCGGTTGTGTGTTTGCAAGGTGTAGGCACCTTGATGTTGAATGTTTGAATCTGGGCGTAGTAATTTTCAGTAGTTAGGTCCCTTCCCGTCCCCTTCTTTTTCCTTCTCTCTTATATAGGGTTTGCTGTTTCTTCATGGTTGTGTGGCAGTTGAGCATTAGTGTGAACCACTGATGTATTGCTGCCTGATGATGGTGATGATGAATATGTGGTCAGTGTTGCCACGGCTGGGGAGACATCTAGGTTGTTCTTTGCAGGTAGGTTCGCTCGTTTTGCCTAGTCTACGAATTATACCGGCGCAATAGGACATAGACTAATCCATCTATGATTTGAACACGGAGTACATGAGTCCCTCTTAAAACGAGGATGATGTTAGCCAAACCTCAGTCATTTGGAACAACTTTGCTGATCCAAAGTTTCTGGACCATCGCCCTCAGCTCTTTGAATAAGACTGGGCCCTCACCTATAAAAAGAGCAGGAGAGGATTTGTCTTTTGACGTTTCAGTAACTTGGTCTTGTCTTCGAGGATTTAGAAGCGTTAACACACCAATGAGCATAGTCGCGGGTGACCAGTTGGACTACCGTTGGAAGTGCTCTGGAGAGCGTCCTAAACGTCGTCGCAGGTTATGAATAGACCCACCATTGGCTTCGCAGATTACCTCGCTCACACCTGGCTTTCTGCTGCCAGTTGTTTGATGGGATGGAAATACTTTCGAGAGTTTCCAGCAGCGGCTTGTTCCATCTTGACGGAGTGTAGTGTCCATAAGGCTTCGCAATCCTCTTGTAATTGCTTCTGGAGTCTCACCCGAGTAGTCTTACAGACCGAGTTATACTCACTGCCGGACGATCTATCCCAGCGAGCGTCAAGAAGTTCCAGTGATCGGATAGAGACCCAGCGATTGGCAGCTGGACGAGTAGTGGTATCTCACGAGACACCACTGAACTCATGCGTTGCATGTCGTATATGTGCCCTATGTGCTCCCATGTCATCTGGTGGGTGGGGTCCTAAACGAGAGGTAAACACACACTGGTAAGTGTAAAGCGTTTATATCCTTGTTGGTTTACATACGTCAGTTCTTGTTTGATGGCGGAGTGGCTTCCCACCAAAGCACAGTCAACTTGGCACGTAACGGTGTGTGATCAGAATCCACGCAGATGTTCCAGATTGACTCGTAGTCCTGGAAATATCCAACCCACCGATAGCTGACGACCATGGGGTCAATCCATGTTCACGCTAGGCGACGCTCTGCCGCTCACAACGTCGAAAATTAGTAAGTGCTATGAATAGTCCTTTATCAGCACAAGGGTGCAACGTACGTTCAGCGTTGTCTGTTCGACGAGTACTCTAAGAGTGTGGGCCACCTAAGTCACGTTCACCTGCCTACTCTGTAATATACCAGAAAGTCAATAACAGAAACGGCACACACTATGTCCAACGAGTGCAGATCGAAACACACAAGGTCCGTCTCGCAAAAGAGTAAAGTCACGCGTCAACAGGAAACGTGTATTAACAACAACACAGATACCGAGAGAGATTGTCCTACAATGTGTCCTTGTCCATATATATATATATATAAACGGGGTCCCACGGTCCGGGAATTCCCATCAATCTGACGTGGCCTCACGCTCACTGACCGCCGACCTCGGGTTCTGGTTGGTCACCCTCCTCAGCCCGTTGCAGGGACGCGGCCAATTCACATGTTCGAGGACCTGAAAGGAAGCGGAAGGGAGTGTGTGTGGCAAAACAAAATGGCGGCGCACTACATGCTTCTACAACTCGAACATTCAAGTTTCCCGCTAGTGCCTCAATTTCCGTGCGCCACGCGGTGCACAGAATGTTAGTGTTCTGATAATAGGAATGGTCTTTGACTGCGTCTGGACCACAGTCTGTGAGGCTGTCTGCTGCAACAACAAACAGAGCGTTTGTGATGTGCGCCTGTCGATGTTCGAACCGTGCTTCCGAGTCTGACAAGACGACTGTTGATGGATATCCACTTAGCGGCACCTCTGCGAATGTGCTCAAGGCGATCCCAATATCTGCTTGTCCAGTGCGCTAGAATCCTGAAGACCTGTTTCAGCGAGACAACTGATATCGATGTCTAGGGTCTTCAACGTACTTGCAGGAGCTGCCTGCTGACCCATCCACGTGAGTGTTCGAAAGTTAAATGTGACATACTTAACTGGTGTTCGGGAGGCGAGTAAGGGTTTGTTTCCCTCGGGCAAAGAAACCTTGGTGTCTGATACACCATCATTTTGTCTGGCTTCTGATGTGGGCAGCAAATGAAGTAGTACGATTTGGAACTCACCAAGTGAAGAAGAATGAGACACATTGGTTTGGTGTAGTCAATTGTGATATGGGAGCAAAGGCGAACGCCTATGCATCGGTCTGAAAGACAAAATTCGTAATTAACAGGTCTATAATTGCATGGTTCTGGAGGCAGGATCTTCTTCAATTTAGCAGGCGGAAAAAGGAGGTTCGTTTGCGGGGCTTTACCGGAAGCCTTTCTTTCGAGAGATACCTAACTCACAAGGCCAGGAGACAAAGCAAGGGATTCATAGTCCACTGGAGGCCGGTGGCCAGTTATGGTTGGGCCCTTACGCCCTTCGGATGGAGTTAATTCATCCAGGATGCCTAATGAGAGGTTGCTACGGAAGCAGCACATCAAGACAGTTGGATCTGGTGTAGTGGATCTGTTCAGCCGGGGCCGTTGATCAAGTTGGTCCCTGGACCCTTCAAATGGGGTCCACCTATTCAAAGTACCCGGTACCCTTTGCGTACCCCTTGAAGCCGATGATCATCTACGTGATTCGTGCGGCTTTCTCTGGGTTTGTCCATGAACCGAAGATGTCCGTATGGCATACGGACGGCATGTCATTCGGTAGCTCATATGTTCCCATTGGAGCATCCGAAACCCTTTTGTGGCATGGTAGTGCACGTCATATGCTACCTGTCAGAGAGTTTATGTGGCCTTTTATAGGAGACTCGACTGCCAACTGTGTATCCACCACGGTCTGATAGCACTTCGCTCATTGTCCACAATGGCTTATTCGCCTGGAGAGCTCCGCTTATTCCATAGTTGACCACCACGTTGAACGCCGTTCCCCAATCCACACCTTGGATGCGCGCCCGGTAGCGTTGAGCTAGCCCGTCTGTATACCCGAGTGTCGGAAGCCGTGCCACTAGCGTTGCGACCAATAACACCTGGTCTGTGACTGTACAACGTGTCTGAACCAATCTCATCCAACTAAACGGTTCGGCGTTCACACCTCACCACCACTCGCACAGTTATTGGCCGTCTCCTTAGTATGCTGCAAGGTGGTGTACCTCTCTCAGACCACCATTCACTGTGAGGTAATAAATTTTTCTCATGTCACCAATCAAGCTGCGCAAGCACAATCGAGAACCACAGCTAGGCGCATACAGAGAATGATCTGTTCACTCAGGCACCCACAAAACCTGATCTTTCACCGCTAAACTAAAGGTACTGATGTCAACATTGGAAGCATCAAGGTCTGCTATCTGTACATTTTTGAGGGTGTTTGGTGAATCAACACTAGTTTCACAGAAAGCATTCCGCGACTTCACCCCCAGCTGATTTTACTCAGTACGCAAATGTTTCAACGTGTTTTTTCCACCACAGTTCTCTCACTGGTGGCGAAAACAACACCACTACAATGGGCGGTTAATGCCATGGGCAAAGATAAATTGTTTCCACTATTGAACAATGCTGTTGGAAGATACATACAAAACTGCACTGATTTACCTAACTTCATCGGAACTTTGCTTACGAGCAACCTACATGGAGTTTAGGCGACGAAATCTAGGGAGAAAAACTTTGTATGCCGCTGGTGCGAATGATGAGAGATGGGTTTCGTAAGACGGACTTCGTGAGGAAAAAGTCGACAAATTATTTACAAACGTGATACCATGGAAGAACCGGGGACGACCGATGTTTTCATTGTCAACGGAAATCCCCGGGTTTCAACACGCACGCTGTCCGAACAACTTGCAACCAGTCGAAGATCGGTTCAGCGGATGCCAAAGTGTATTGGCTTACAGTCATTCAGGTGTCCTCATTGAGTCACGCTTCGAGAACGCAACCGTTCTGGTAAGGGTGAACGGTCACACTCTACTTCTCGTGAGCAGCTTAGAAATGTACTGAAATTGATGGACGCAACTTCAAGCATTTGTAGCCGTGACTTAGTCAATTTCATGGGAATGTGCGATAGTCCTGCCCAGAGCCACACTGGTTGATTGTTAAAACTATCATCTTTGATGTCTAAATTTGTTTCCTTTTCTTGTTTGATGGTGGGTTAATGGTAGAAGTTGATGATCGGTAACTGTCTTTTGTCGAGATGCTCGGGCATGTTGATCACAAGCAGGTGAGCGTTGAAACATGATAATTCAGTAATTCTTAGTGTGAGATCATTGACGCAGTGGCCAACAGTTTTGTCTCTTGAAAGCCTTATACAGAGCTGCATGAGAACTGCAATCGTTTATCAGTGGTGTTCAATTCATACAGCCCTACATTGCCAACATTAAATGCAGGAATGCTTGCGCTAAGAAGCTCGTAATGGTTAGCGGTGGACCGACCGCAATTTTTCATTGTTCCGACTAATTGCATTCAAGCCAAAAATGTTGATTATCAAAATACTCAAAATATTCTTTTATCCACCCACTTAGTTCGTTATCTGGATTGATGGTCATTGTCGTTAATGTAATCACCAATCCACCTGTTTATTTTGTCATGCCTTTTTAAGTGTTCCAGAAGGCTTGCGGCTTATTTTCCGATCAGGTGGGTTTTATCCCGCCCGTCATCAGAATTACTAAGTTTGCTAGTATTGGGAGTGGTGATACTCTTTTCGTCTTGTTGAGTTATCTTGTTCATCAAGCCGTTCTGACTGATATTTAAGTTTTGTTGAATTCTCGGTTGGGATGTTCTATGATGCTTAACCGGGCATTGGTTACTGATACATGCGTCATTGACTCAAACGGCACTGGTTTTGTTGGACGTCAGTTTCATTGTTCTGGTGCTTGCTCAGATTTTCCGCTTACAAAAGCGTGTGTGCTCCAGTATGGGATGCTCACTGTCTTGTTCCACCCCGTTGGCTAATCGACGGTGCAAAACCACCAATCGGAGACGTTCGGCACCCTGGGTGTGGTAAGTTAATCGCTCGACTAATTTAATGATAATTAATCCACACAGATCCAGTGTTGTTCTTGGGCCTATGCACGAATTGCGGGGGATCGCTGATATGTGGCCAGATTGTGCCTGTCCCGACACATCAACAGCTTGGTCACAGAAGTTTACACCATTGTTGGACGAGCTAATCACAAACGTTAGGGTTGGTTTTTGCGATCCAGTACACCAGCCAGTGAAGGCTATTATAAAACCGACCTAAATGCAGTATCACTTTTCTCACTGTATTCCTCTAAATAGAACAATGTGGTCCAGTAACGAGGCCGTAAAACCGAGAACGTCTCACGTGAATTGAATTCTCTTTAGCATGCATTTTTATCCTCAACAAAGCCCTTTGACAATGCGATAAAATTTGAGGTGCAGACCTTGTACACCAATTCGGCTTGATCGAAATAGTCCTCCGTATCTGAAATCCCATGAAGTACTTTCGACTCCACTCCTTGTAGCCGTATGTTTATTGTCAGATCATCCATTTAGTCGTGCTGAAACGAGACGATTGCTCGACACTTTTTAATGCCATACTATCGAAACTGGGCAGAGTAAGATAGTGATCGTTGTATGCTTTTTGTTGGGATTCTCGTAGTTTAGGACAGGTAAGTTCAGAAGGACCAAACATGCTTTGTTGGCATCCGTAGGCTCCACTGTTCACGGAGACCGCTTAGTAAGTTGCAGACCACCTACCGCTTTTGCCAACATTATCCTACATATGGTCTACACGATCTATGCCGAAAGCAGGCGATTCTTTGTCATAGCAACTTTCGTACTTCCCTCAAAATGTCTGATTGCTGGTCGCACGCTGACCAGTGCACCTTAGTGAGAAATGAGCAGCGTTATTGCTGTGAATCTACATTGCACCAGGGCGGCTAAATTATTAAACTGTAGGTCAATCTCACTGTATTTATCGTTTCTCAATAGTTTGCTTCCTGAGGGCTGCGCGGCCTGCAGACAATGGCTATCTCGAATGTTGGCTGACAATACTGAAGCACTACTCTGATGGTAGTCGGTTATTGGGTTACAAACGCAATTGAGGCCATTAGTGTAGAAAAAATATGTACTCGAAGTATTTTGGCGTTCCGGGATTCCAAATTTTCCAATCGCTCTAATATTCCAAAATAAGACAAATTACGTAGTCCAGGGTTTTCAGAATCCTCTACAATGTATACCTCCGTGAAATTTCGGGATATCGATTTGTTTGGGCCTGGAGTGAACATATCTTTGATTTTGTCTACACAGTCTGGCCGGAAATACTCTCATTAACCAGTTATTTTGTATATCTTCGATTTTCCACGGTCGGATGTTTGGTACGTTTACAGCCAGTGATTGATTCTACCTTTTACCTGTACACTATATGTTGAATTGATAAAAATCGCATTCTGACAGTTCTGGAGCCGGCTTGACGAACCTTGTAGATGATTCGGAATGCTTCATCTGGATTTATTCGATGGCAAGTGTCGATTAGGTGGGAGCCGATTGCACTGGAAATGGGCTTTAGCGAACCGTTGCGAAGCCATTTGGGTAGGTGTTCACGAATCCTTTCCGATAGCCGCCTTGTGGTCCTCCCAACGTAACCTGCTTGACAACAACAGGTGAGAGAGTAAATAGAGAAAGACGGAGAGAACTTTGGCAAACTATCCTCAAAGCGTGGCACCAGTATCGGGCAGGTGTCGAACGACACGATAAGTCTCGCTGCAGGGTAGGCAATCTCGACTGCGTTTGAAAGTCTGCGGCTAATTATTTCACTATTAACTTCTCTATATGAGAGACAGATGAAAACCGGCTTTTTCTGCGCTGTCTGGACGAGTTCTAGCTTCGTACCGGAATGCAAATTTTTATCTATGAATCTCTCAGGGTATCCATTTCTAGTGAGAGTTTCTCAAATATATCTTACCTCCTCCTGGAGAGTGTTGGGTGTACAGATCTTTTGCACTCTGTTCAACAGACAGCGTACCAAATTTCTTTTGTACTTCAACGGGACAAAACTGTGAAAATGCGTGTATTGACCCGTCCATGTCTTTTTCCTATGAATAGATCTTTGAAGTGTCCCCTCTGGTCGACGAAGCAACGCAACATCTAGGAATGAGAGTTTGTTATCCTGTTCTAACTCGACGATGTGCTCTGTTGAACTCATCTAGTATGAACTGGGGATCATCGCCGTTTGGAACGAGACAAAAAAATATAATCTACATAGCGCTTGTAAAGTTCGCACTTAGTTACGATGTGGTTGAGTTTAGTGGTCTCCAGTTTGGCCAAAAATATATCTGCGAGCAGCGGACCTAGAGGTGAACCCATTGCTACTCCATCCTTTTGCTTATATAACTCTCCATTAAATTGAAATTGAACGTTACAGGTGCAAAACAACAGTAGTTCCTTCAATTTTTCACCCGTAATCCCGACATCAATTTGATTGTTCTCGATGTGGGTACAGAAATAGTCAATAGTTTCTTGCAATGAAACATTGGTGAATAGAGAACTTACATCCAAAGACAACATGTTGTCGTTCTCCATATTCACTGAATCGATTGAGTCTACAAAGCCGAAGGTGTCCTTTAGGCTAAAAGGTTCCAATATCTCCACTAGCCATTTTGCTAAAGCTTGATACGGCGAAATGTACACGTCTAGGATCGGTCTTCATGGCACTCCATCTTTGTGAAATTTGAGAAGACCGTACAAACGTGGAATGACAGTTCCCGTAGGCCTGATACGTCCGAAAGTTGAAGCGTCGATAACGTCTGCGTGCTTTCTTTGTCAGAGTACTTTGGATAAGCTTTTCTCTATTGCAGTCGTCTTACCTCTGTCATTATCCGTTTTCTGGAACTTTGAGTTATCTGATAGAATCGGTGACATCTTGGTAAGGTAGTCAGTTTTGTCCAGTAAAACCATTCCTACTCCTTTTCCGGCTTCATGAGTAAAATATTCTGGTTGGATTGCAACTCTCTCATAGCGTCTAACTGTTCACGCTTCAATAAGCTGTACTTAGGCACCTTGCTATTCAGATAAGTGTAGCAAGCGTTCACGAGAGTGGACTTACAGTGTTCAGCATTAAATTCTGACGAAGGAACGAGTCCATCTAGTTGCGCTTGCAAGCTTTCAAATTGAACTTCTGAGTCTAGGCGTTTACATTTAGACTTCGGATGGCAAAATTTTGGGCCTAGTGATAGCACCTCCAACATAGTTCGGCTTAACGTTATAGAGGAAAAAATTGTGAACGTACCGTCCTGGTTCTGTTGGAAACTTCGCTTGCGGCTTGATCGGATTCAAACTACACAACAACTTTTTCTTCTTGTTTCCTCACCTCTGTCTGTACGTAGTGTTCGAACAACCTCCTATCCTCCTCGTGGAGCGTCTGGACCGCAACCACACGCTGAGATTAATTACGCGTTAATTCGTCAATTCTTGATGACCGCGAATCTCTTTCGTTTTGAGCATGACGTTGTAAAGTTTTAGTAGTGGGTGGCACGTTGCAATGACGTAAAATATTCCAGTAAAACTTACGGAACTCCTTACTGTCAATGCATTCATTCAGAAATCTTACAACAGCCTTCGCTTCTCCGATTCTAGTGCTAAACTTAACATACTCGTTAAGTTGTTTCACTAGCTGGAAACTGTCTCAGGTTTCCGAATGAATTTGGGCCAGCCATTGTGCCAACTTGTGTTATGGTGAATTGGGCATGGATAGTATCGGCCTCAGTGGTGCACCAAACTTGTGAAGTTTGGGCAAGCCGTACAGTTGAGGATTATGTGGTCCCCTGTGTGTAACTGATTCTGCCGTTGACTCACCAGTGAGGTGTTTTTCCAGCAATGCTTGTAATTCCTTGTTAGCACGCTGTTCAAGTTCGGCAGCATTGTCTGCTGAGCCATCCTGATGAAATTTGGTTGTGTCGTTTTAACAATGGCTACATTCGTGATATGTAGTCTGCTTTATCCTTGACCACATCGCTGGAACCTTTGTCTGATTATAAGATTATCATTGGTTTATAGCCCAGAAAGGGAAGCGATATGTATTGGGGCCGGGATTATGTTCGGCTTGAAGGAGGTAACTCTGTACTGGTGCTTGAGATCGACTAGGTTGGCTGTTTACCAACTGCCAGCATTCTCTGATACCGGGCTGAGTTGGGAAATTTGGCCAAACAGAAGTTCGAACTGGGCCTGTGACGCGAAGCTGTTGTTCTTCTTTGGAAGTAGACAAAATTTAAGAACACAAGATAAGGCTTTCGGCTGAATGCTGGTGAGTGTAATTGACGACAATCTGGTCAAATACCTAGGTGGGTTTTCTGGTAATACTGACCGTTAAGACGACCGTCTTTTGTTGTCGGTTACCAACTTGGTTCACGCGCCCCTCGAGTGGGGTCCTGCCACTGAGGGCACCCGGTACACTTTTCATACCCGTTGTAGCCAATGATCATCTCGGTGGTTACTGCACTCCCACCGTGTTTTGCTCATGATTAGCGCAGGCCGGAGATATCCGCACACCATATGGACAACAGTGCAGATGAACGGCACGTTGTCCGGAACCCATTTGATTCTGTTGGAATAATTGGTACCCTGTTGTGATGGGGTCATACTTGCCGTATCGTATTACCGTCAGAGGTCTTGTGTGGCACTTTATAACAGACTCGTTGCCTAGCGTGGATTCACCGTGGTCTGGTAGCGCTACCGCTGATTGTCCGAGACTGCATATTCATCGAGATAACCTCGCCTATTTTACATTCACCCCTCACACGGAAGAACTTTTCCCAATGAGCAACCTGCGGAGGCGCCTGACGATGTTGAGTTATCCTATCCGTTTATCCGGTTACCAGTAGACTGCTAAAGATGTTTACGTTAGATCTCCTCGATTTCTTTCGGTCTCATGCACGAAATGCTAGTTCCTTTCATGAGTGCTTTCGTATGTGGGGTAGATGGAACAAAATTGCTTCAAACCAAGTGTAGCACTCGTTTTGTTATTGATAGTGTGCGTAGCCGTTTGTCGTCCCACCTTGTTTTTTCACCGATCGTCCTTGACCCCACAAAACCGTTCGGTAGGTTAACGGCGAGTGCTGCGTAGTGTCTACTTTTTGTCCTAATTGCTTCGGTCCACGGTGGAAACAACGAACCTTCCATTCTTCCTTCGTGCCTGGTTCCAGGTGACTACAGCATCTTCGTCGTACCAGTGGGGGCATTTCGGATGCTGAATATCGATCACGGAACCACTCCTTTTTGTCATCGATGTATCACTTGGTTGAAACCTAGAATTTAGGAGAAGTGTTACACTTACGTCGACTGAATCGCGAGGTCATGAACATCATCCGAAGACTGATGCCGTGTGGTACACCTATCAGCAAAGAATTGATACGATCAGCGCTTGCCGTACAGACGCCGTACTCCCGATCACCTTCAGTTGTGTGACTGACCCAATGTTTTCCTTCGATTGTTTCGACGTTTCGAAAAGCACCTGTGAGTTCACCAGAAGTACAGGTGGTGTGGCGAACACTGTTTTCGGTTATTTATCACCACATCACTTACACAACATCTTATTATTATAGTGGTTGCTAAGTGAACAAACTCAAGAGCAACTGGTTACGTCAAACGATTCTGATTTGGTAGGCAGTTAGATGACTAAATTGATCCCCGGAGTTGTCAGGTGAGTAACGGGTTGCTGTGGTAGTCGCAGGGTCTAGAAAGATTTCTTCTTAGCGCACAACTCTGGGTTGCACAGCCGAATTCCGATCATTTCCACAGTGACCAGAATACGATATCTAAATCCTCTGGATTAACGACTAGGTAAGCGGTAAATGGATTGGAAAGCCACTTCCCGTGATACTCAGCGCCCTGAGTAAACGAGGTGTGCCAGAATTGCCCTCGAACTGGACTTCACCCAACCTTTAGCCAGCTGTGTGGGGTGGTGTTCACGTATCCTTTGAGAAAGGGACCTGGTTGGGTGACCGACGTAATCTGCTCCACAGGAGCATGTGAAAGAGTAGACACAAAATGAGACCACACATTTAGGCAACGTATTCTTGAGTTGTACGTAGACTGTCTTGTTGGATTTGAATGAGAGTCACGGTTGTGCCGCATTGTATGTTTTGTTACTACCAAGCAATATCTTACATACTTCTAGAGAGTTTTGCAACGAAATGGTACTGAACTTACGGAAAGCACGCCGGAACGGTATGCACTCAATAAACTGGAAACGACTTCTGGAGGGATTGATGGGTCGATGTGAAATATAAACCGGGTCCCGAAGGAGAACATGTTCAATTGGACTATTCTCGGAATCAAGTTTGGCCTGCGGGACATTAGGATGTAGGGAATTCGAACTATCTTATCCAAAATTAAATTATGCTTCCGAGGTACCCCGTACGTTTGTCGATCGAAGGTGGCCGTCGATCTTTTTGTTTGAAAGTATCTTTTCTAACTCTTCCAACAGTAGAAAACGTTATTATTGTAGCTATAATTATGGTTTTGTTACTTACTCACTGGGTCACGTCTCACTACATATGCACGCACGTGCATTCAGTTTTGCGATACGCAACCCTGTGGATGTAACTGCTTTCTGTCTGGCTGCTTCCCTTTATTCCATTTGACATAGTTGAACGTGGTAGGACCGAAACCCTAGTCAGCCTAGCGCTTAGAATCAGTACATTGCACCACACTGACCACAACTCCAGTGTAGCAGTAAAGGTAAGAGACAGTACGATCTGTGATACTGGCACAACACGTCTGAATGTGTCTGCATTAAATGGGAGGGGTTAAGAGAGCGCTAACGTTGGACGGGCAAGTTGAGACCAGATGCAAAACCATGTAGTTCTTTGAACGATCGCCTTTACTTAACTCATTATCAAGTCGCTGTTCCTGTGTGAAAACTCATCCATTCTTTGTTGGAACCTTTTTGAGAAACGTGCCATACTGTTCTGCACACATTGAAACAGAGCACGTCGCATAGATTCAAGGGAAGTTTAAACGGAATGTGTGACTTATCGAATATCGCCCTTGTTTCTTGTGGCCGAGCTTGTAGATAGATTCTGTTTATTGCACCCGACCATAGTATTTGGTCCACAATAACAACTGTTTTTCCTGTAAGTAACTACATTAGCCCAACATTCTTACCTCTGTTCTCATCTCTTTTCTGTCACAACTCAAGGTGTTTTTGAGAGTGATGATATTTCACACGTAGAGGGTGATATTGATCCTGTTCGCGACCTGAACATCATTGAGGAAGAGCTACGTCTGAAGGACGTTGAATACATTTTGAAAGAGTGGGACAAGTCCGAAAAAGTTGTGATTCGAGGCGGTGACAAGAAACAAATGCCCGTTTTCGATTGTTTGACAAAAGTAAAGGATCTTCTGGTAAACGAAAAGAAGAGTGTACGGTTTGGTGACTGGACACCCTGTGAAGTGAGTCTGCTGTTCGTTCATAATTCTGCACCAGTTCATATGTTGGAATCGTACTTAAGTTTTTTCTTGAACAGTTCTACTGATCCCGTTTTGGCCAGATCTGCACTCCACCTTTTGGATTGTTATCCATGTACGAACAGCCTGGTGGATGTACCTGAAAGTTTAAACTGGGTGTTCACTGTGTGCTCTGTGGTAAAAGGCTGCAGGGATAAGTGTCCAACTTGACTCTGATAGGGCACTCGTGTTATTCGGATTAACGATACGTAGCTCGATACACTGATATTCTTCTTTAGTATTTGTTCTTCATCCCTTTTATTTTGTAAAATATTTTCATATAGACGTATATATATAAAGTGTAAAAGGCGAACATCATGTAACGGCTATTTTTTGTGAAATTCCAGATCCACACTAGGACCCGTTATCAAACAAAGTTTTGGGAAAAGCCTATTTTGTTCCAAAATACTCTATTTTTCTCGAGAGATCTTCGAAAAATAATTTGTGATTTTGAAGTCGATCTTTTCATGCCATAGCATGCCGAAACCTAATTTTGGCGCACGGTTCTCCCCCTTCTCTGATTGGTCCATCCCACTTTCACAAAACATCAGTTCAGATACGATTCCTCAAGGGTATTTACAAACTATATGTATGCAGACACTGGTCTGCCATATTGCCTTTGGTTTGAGGGCAAATACACTCTCGGCTGAAGGTCAAGGTCTTGTTTGTCCTTCTGGATTTTCGGATATCGTTACACTGTCCGTGATTCGCATATTCCTCCGCTAGCCATTTCTCGTTATCGTAGACCAGCTGGTCATAACACAAAGTGATGGAAAATTTACGGTTAGGCTGCCGGCTGGTCAGCATGTTTCTGTGTCTATCGCTGTTGTTTGTCATATTTATGTGACTAGTGAGGTGTAGTGTGTATCGTGGCCCATGTGTTTGTCGAAAGTGTCGTGAGAGATTGATTCAAGAACCAGTCGTTCGTGCTTCCCTCCTTCTAACCCGATCACCTTGACGTCTGCCAATTTGACCTCGTGATCTGTGGTCACATAGTGTTGCAAGGGTTTGGTTTCTGGTCCGCCTGTCCCAGTGGTAAGCGGTGTTCGTGCAAACGTGTTTTCACCTGTTTACCCGTTCCGCTCGCGTAGGTTTGGTCACAGTTTTAGCAAGAAATTGCGTACACTACACTCGCTCGCTCATACGCTTCAACTGGATGTTTTGAATTTGAAAAGCTTATTTCGAAGGCTATTTGTTGGCCTGTGAGCGATTTTAATTGGGGATTTTCCCATAATGCCCTCAGTTGCTTCCAAATTTTCGTTGATGTAAGGCAAGGTGATACCCTTGTCTCTTGTGTAGTTATAAACAACACTGCTGATACACACGTTTATGAATGGCCTGGAGTAGATGTTCTAGGTGAACAACTTTCAGAGGTGTTCTCTTTCTCCTTTTTGTAGTTCAGGTGTACTGCGATGGGTGGCTACTCGACGAAATAAGGTTCGCATACAACTCTTCGTATTATCGGATGGTTGCTATCGAACGACAGTATAATGTCGGTGTTTGTTGGTTTGCGATATGCGGTCGTCGGTATGGTTCCGTCAGATTTCCTGAACGATAGTACATCCAGGAGTGGCATTGATGAATGATATCTACTTCGTTGGTGACTTGAAGTTCTGGTGGTACCTTGATGATAATCTGATTAAAACTGTTAATCTCCTCACGCATAATTAGAAAAAATGTATCGTCTATGTGTCTCAGGAACACAGTTCTTTCAAAGAATTGCAATAACAAGTTCAGCAAACGGTCCTGACGACGATAATCCCATCCGTGCTCCTCGTTGCTGGTGTTGTCGATATGCTGTCTTCAGGTTGTAAGTAGGTTTCTGTGCCAAGTTATGTTAGGTCTGCGACGTCGGCTATAGACAGCTTAGTGTGTTCTTTACGTTGCACATTGTTTCTCAGCATATCGACAAGGGCGCCCAACGATCGTTCCTTCAGAATGCAAGTGAACAGTAAGCGAAAGTCGAACGATACCATTAGCAGTTCTACTTGTAATTCCAGGTCCCGTACCTTTTTGAGAAAGTCGGGGGTATTGCGTATAGATGATGGACTGTTTCTGAGTATCGGTCAAGTTAACCTTTAGAGAAATCTTACTAGTTTGTGGGTTGAAACTCCTCTGGTTGAAATGGTCGATTTCCAGGGTGTGTTGTCTTTGTGAATTATTGGCGGTTCGTAAAATGCCGAAGTCGGATTCTAGGTACCTTTAAGCTTTTTAAGGATGTCGTCGCCGATGTTTTATTTCTCGAGCATCAGTAGTTTTATGCTTAGTCCACTCCTCAATGTTTCGATTGAATCTTGCTTCCTCTGTAATTTCATGTAGACGGTTGGATTATTGGATAAGTCTTCAGTCTTGATATAGTCCCTTCTGCTCAGTATGACAATAGCATATCAGATTGCAGGACAACGGTAATTCTATCGCTCGTTCGCGATTTCACGGCAGATTTCCTTCTAATACTAACGACTCGCTTGGTCTTGGTAATCTAATCATATTGGTCATCATCCAGCAGGTGATTTGGTAACCGGACTTCAAATGATGCAACGAAGTCAGCCATCGGAGCGTCCCTGATTTTAAATTTGAGGTCCATCAGAAAGACCGCTTTCTCGTCATTTATCAGTCGGTGGTCGGTCAAGATATAGATCAGCTGAGTTGTGGATTGTACTGAGCTGTGTGTCTGTAGTTGCTATTGCCCTTACTATCCTGAGCGTTACTGTTTCTTCTGAGGGATCATTGTTTCCCCCTTAGAATATTTATTGTCTGACAGTATGAATCAGGTTTCTTATGAGTGTCATTGGTTCGCGTTTCACTTGGAAAGCGTAGCGTTCTGTAATTCTTCGTACATTTTCGGATGAGACTGGTATGTTTGCTCGTATGCTCTTTGGGTAGACGTTGTGACGTATACGGTTTCACGGGTAGAGTAGTTTCACATGTGAAGACCTCATGGATCCTGTAATTTTCCGGATCTCAGGCAACTTTGAGGACTTAACGACCGAATTCATGTCGTATATATATATGTATACATATACGCCTTATTTCTTTACTTCTTTACGCATACGATAGGGCTCGATGCAGTTTCATCGAGCCCGGCGTCCTGACTGACAAAGATGTCAACACTTAGCGCTCGATTGAACCGTGAAAGGTGAGCTGGTTAGTCATGAATTCTTCCTGCTAAAGTGATTGAAATGGCTTGTTTTTAACCGTTTTTGGATGTGCGATTTTATGGTATTGTGACCCTTCAAACTTTCCTCAAAACCGCAAGAAGAGAAGTGTTGCAGGATGTTAACATTTCTATTCATCTAAATCAGCTGAATACTAAATACAAGCAGAATATATAACAAAGAGGCATGACAACAATAGTTGAGCAGTGTGAATTTTGGGTCAAACGGCTGCTACCACGGAGGTGAACGGTATGAACCGTTAGATTTTGCACATACAACACTGGTCGTCTTTGTCTGATCCAAATGGCCTCACTTATGGCCAGGATTTTGTGGTTTGGGTGCCGCAGCAACGCAGTGAACGACCTGGTTGGGTCAACGTTGTGACCTGTCTCCAGGATTTGCTCCGCAATTGGTGATGCAGTGTTTTGCGTTTGCTTGCCTATTTGGCTGTCCGTTCTTTCAGCAGATTGAATTAACCATTTTGGGAGGTGTTTTCGCCATTCACTGACGCAAGCACGGGTCCGTTCTGCTGATATAGCTGTCATTGCAACTGCAAGTGAACTGATAACCGAAATGTGAGACAGATTAGTCAGGTGCATCACGTCTAGCACTTCCTTTTCTAACTCCCCGAGTTGATGACAGGAGGTACAATTCGGCCGCAGAGTATGTACGATTCACAACTGACTGAAGCTGATGATGCATTATAGTGAACAAATAGTCTCCACTGAACTGTACGTTTACGAACACTTCTTTGTTGTATGGACTGCAGATGTTTCCGTCGTTTTTTTACTCTGAACTCAGATAAATCTATCCGGGTATCCGTTAGCAAGTAATGCGGTTGTTAGAACTCGTGTCAACCGGTCATTTGTACAGATTTGTCGGGCTCTGTCAAACGTTTTTAACTACACTGGGCCTGTAGGCCACTGGTTCAACGCTAGAGAACTGGAGGTATTGGCCGTTCCACGTGGCTTTGCGATAACCCGACCACTGCATCATGTTGTCGAGACGCCTTGTAATTCCAAAGGACACCCCGGGGTCACATTGGCGGGGTATTTTCCAGAATTATGCATCGTCGCGTACTGTCACATTTGACAGTAACGTTTTTGAGTACGTGACTGCGTATGCAACACGAACACTATTGATTTCCCCACGGAATATAATAGTCTTAGCAGCAGACATATTAGCTCTGTATTACATCGACTTTTCGGAGCCATTTCCTACTGACTGCATTATCAATTTGTCGATCAATCTGCTGAAGTCGTGAGAAACATATAAACCGTGATAAAAGTGGATTAGTTGGAGAATCATTGATACTCAATAGATTACCTATTCGCTTTGGAAGAGAGAGCAATGCATTTTTGTGATCTGGTCATCTCCGGTCGATCATGAAAACCAGTTCATCCGTTTTGAACAATTGCATGCTTACAGTCGGAGTCATTTCTATCCAGATCGATCATAGGGATACCTGGTTTTCTTGAGTGACTGTTTGGAACAAAGACCGGTCACAACGAACGTTTTGTTAAATTTAACGACCTGATCATGAGCAGGTCCCACTGTGTACCCTTTATTTTTTCGGATTCATTTCTGAATGCGCTGCTGCGTTGCTCCTGTATCTCATTTACACTACCTTATTAACCTGCCTTCCGTTATTTCAGTGATTTGCTCCCGTGTTTGTTGGATATTCACGCTTTATCTGCATCTTATTCCTCTATTCTTCCTCTACACGACACGTTGATGTGTACTTGTGTCACGCATGGTAATTGTTTTTAAAGCGAACTCCAAATCGTTTGTTTTGGCAGATTGAAATCTTGAATGAGCACTTGTTCATCACTTCGAAACCGGTCATCTATTTGGTCAATATGTCGGAGAAGGGATTTATCAAAAAGAAGAACAAATGGTATGGGGCGACATCATTTTACTCTTTGTCTCCATATATTGTCGGGCTATTTACTTCATTCAATATTTTAATGTTGGAAATTATCGTGTTTTGGTTCAGTGGCTATAAAAATGGTTGTATTTGATTCACAGTAGTATTTATCGGTGTGGTATGCAAATTTGCAATTCCTCAAGTTGATCATCATCGTCAGAGGCACCCATATATGAGCGGTTTGTGCTGATGCTTAGTTGCCGTACAACTATGAAGAAAAGGGAAGTCTCAGCCAAAAGAAAACAGAAGGGAAGGTACTTATCTACTAAGAGCGGCTGGTCCACACTCGAACATTCAGGATCATGTTGCATACACCTTATAAACAGACGTTCGAACTGTAATTAAAAACAGGGCATCATCGGCAAGACAGCTTCCTTACAGCTTTCATTACCCTACATCATTATGGGCACTTACTTCACAGACAACTTGGTCAAACAACACCAACATTCACGCTTCAGAGTCTGATTGGCGGTCGACTCTGTGGATCCTGAGAACCCTGTCCCGAGAAATGAATCCGACCTGCACTTACCAAACCTTTGTTTGCAAGGTATAGGCAGTTTCGTGTTGACTGTTTGAGTAGAGACGTAGTTTTTTCGGTAGTTATATCCCCCCCCTTGTTGACTGTGATTTGCGCTTTTCTTCATAGTTGTGTGGCAGTTAGGCCTCAGCAAGATTCATTGATTTGTTCCTGTCTATAGTCATGTTAATGAGCCCGTAAAAATCTTTCGGGCGACCTATCGGTGATGGTCTCATCTATCTGTAAGCATCATCCTTAACGTGCAAATCGGACAAACACGTAAACCAACATTGTTGATGGACACTTGGCCGAACAAAACTCACCAACGACTTGTGTTCAAACAGGGATAGGTAATTTTTACCTCGACATTACCGCCCACGACCTGAATAGACAAGCTAAATCACTGTGTATGCCGTAATAGCAGATAACGACTGACTCGCCACTCCGTGATTGAACTGAATGAGTGTTTATCACTTAGTGCTGACTGCGGGCTCCGATGAAGAGTCGAAGACTTCACAATTCATTCGACCGGACGTTCAACATAATGATATACTGTCACCCACTTCACCCGGTTTACCGCGTTATTCTTTACATGCTGCTGTAACGTGTACGACTAATCAGGTTGCCCATTCATACTTTGCGTATGACCGACTGAGTAACTCCCGGCAAGTATATTTAATCAGCAAAAAAACGCGAAGTTCACTGAGTCAACTGTCAATATGTTTGGTCGGCAAGACGATACTATGGAAATTGAAAATCCTCACAATTGATCTCGACTTTCACATACCTACAGATTTCTCAATCAACCTCTTTCGAGAATTTGCTCATTACTGTTCATTCGTGCCTAATGTGAGGTCAGTGGCGCAGTGGTCAACATGGTTGCTTCACTAAAGCGCGTCCGGAGTTTTAGCCCCGACCCTGGCAGGGATATACACTACTGCCTGGCTCTGACGAAAGCGAAACTCGAGCCTAGTGCTTCTTTTTGAAAGGGGGTGACTGGAAGATCTATGGGTATGCGTCAGCTGCGACCAGTTGTCGGTGATGGTCAGTTTGTGTAAACGAAGTTCTTGATAAACAGATTGGGAACAACACAACGTTACGAGCAAGTTGTAATACTCTACCCGAGGTGGTTGAAACGTAGATTATTACAACTTGCTCGTAACGTTGTGTTATTCCCAATCTGTTTATCAATAACGTGTTAAACACGACGCCCAAACTATTCAGCTTCATTCGTACTAAATTTGGTGCGGATATCTTACAACTGATTAGTAAACCAAGTTCCCCTACTAATCACCAGTTATGTGTTACTGTTGATCTCAGGCAAGCATGGTTTCAGTAAAACGCAAATATACAATTTGATTCACATTATATGGAGAATAATAATCGGTGCTGATACGGTGAATGGCATCACCTCTCGAACCATCTGGAAGAGGTTGCCGTGAACTCTGCCGTTTGTACCATCGTTTAACAGTGGTTTGTGTGTTTGACTGGGATTTACTTCTGTATCTGTTCCAGTGTTAAGCGAAACTATACTGATGAAACGCTTTAGTGTACTAAAAGTGGGCAACTGTAACCGTTCGACTAAAGATACTACTTGTAGAGAAAAATTGAGCGGCGAAAGCGCAGAAATCCGCATTAGGAGTGCAATAGGGCGAACGTCATCATCAGACCCATTTCTCATTTTACCTTCATCTAATTCAATATAACATTTTGCATAAATATCTACCTTCCCTATATAACTGTCTACGATCCAGCATGCAGTTTTGGTTTGTGTTCTTTGAGACCAGGTTGTGTTTACCGCCATTTAGACGGCTCCCGTTGGTTTCGCAATTACCGAGAGGGTTCGATTGTATCCGTTTCTTTTTAACTTTTCCATCAATAGCACCCTAGAGACAAAGTGATGACGTGAACTTTACCGTAGTTTTAAACTCTTAGGCAGCGAGCTTTGTGATTTGGATCCTGCTACAGCGGGTTACAGACTATCCCGAACATACCTGGCTGTTGGAAGACCATTAGTTCTCTTCGTTGTATCAATACCACCGGATTGATTTAAGTCTGTTCTTCCGACTAGTACAACCCCTACCGTGTTGTTTGAAGCAAACATTTGCAGTTGTGAATCTGGCCATATGAAGTAAACGAAGGACTTGCACTGTGTTTTATACTCAAACGGATTTCCACCTGTATTTATTACAGGCTGTTCAACAGTACTAAATTCTAAACCGAAAACCAAGCGATTCAAAAGACTTGAAGTTCAAAGCTCCTTCGGTTGCTACCCCTGTGGCATCATCTTTTGTGCACATTAATAGAATGCTCCACGTCCACGTTCGTGTTCATTGTTTTCGTTTGATTTGATGAACTGATATATTCCTGTTTGACAGTTGCGTTAGAATTCAAACTGTCTCGCATACAACCACCGGTTCCGTTGCGTGGAGTACGGATGGTAGCTGATCGTAGGGTTGTTCAAACAATCAACATAAATCTCTTGAATGACGATTGTAAAATCAATGTAGCTTGCGGAATATTTCGGTCATAGTGAACTTTCTCATAAATCTTCCCGGATAAGCAATATCAAGAAACAGCGGCACTATTTGGCCCTCTGCGTTATTTGGCGTGTTACTAGTATGAATTTATCTTTCCCAATTCAAAAGTGTGCTCAACGATTTTAGTGTACGGTTACAGAGGTGTGAAGTTTTGGCCGATCTCTTGTTTTTTTCGTTGGTGTCACTTAGCTGCGACTTGTGTCTAATCGGCCACTTTGGTCTCGTTCTACATGATTGAATTTTTTATATATGCGGTACACCCGAACGATTTTCTTGTCGATTTATACCATAAATCACTAGTGCGTGATATTATATTCGCTGTGTATGGCGTACAAAAGAATAAGCATATGATTGCATACTTTCTCGGACGACGTGGTGGTTTATGCGTTTGTGATCATAAACCTGTATGTAAGCTGGGCATTACAATTAGTGATACTGGCTCTATACCTTGAGAAGCAGTGGCATCAAATCGCAGTAAATTGGAGGTGAGTGTGAAAACAAATGTGTTCATAGGCGATCAGAGAACGGTTCAGCTACAACAGTATACCACATATCATAAGCTTCGGTGGCAAGCATAGACTGAAGCAACAGGAGAACACTGTTCACATGTCACGACTGCGGTAGAGTGTATCGTTCCAACGTCCGATTCCACTGCTAAATCTGGAGCTATAAGACCGTTTCAGGAGCTCGGTAGTCCATTGTCTCGCGTGTCCGACGCGTGCCATCCTTATCCTCTTCAGTCCTAGTAAATAGAGCTCTCTGTATAAACTTCTTGGTGATATCTGAAATCGTTGTTTGCTGTGGTTCTTTCATACAAACAATACCACTTTTCGTTCATAATCTCTTCCGCGTGACATCATTTTATTTTCCTCTTTACCAGTGCTTCCACACGCATTCACCCTTCATCCTGTTTTGTTGTTTTTGTAGTGAAATTATTTAAGACTACTTGCCGGATACTTTCATGCATTTATTTAAGTATGGTTGAAACTATTGCTTCCGCGGAACCTTTCCTTCTGAAAACATCTCCATACTGACTATCCAACTCGTTATCCTGATCTTTAACCTTAATTCATTCGCACCTTTTGTTCATGGTACCTTAGTTATCCACTCCATGTTTTGGTTTCTTTTCGCCCGCGTTGTTATTCAGTAAACTGTAGTGTGCTCTTGACTCTACTGAAAATATGGCAAGTGAACGTCGATAGATCATCTGTTGAAATCTACTAACATCTGCTTTGGAGTGCTGAGCTAATTGGATCTAGGCGGAAACATTTTGTCTGCCTGAGGTTCAAATCCACGATGTTCGCTGTCATGATTACTAAGATCTAAAGACATTTGTCAGTAGGTTCCTTGCCCGTTCAGTCTCATTCTCATCCGCGCCCTCTACTTCTGTCCATTCCTTGCGTAGGCTTCCAAAAATCAAAGAATGGGTGGATTCGCACGATCCTGGTGCCCCAATCATCCCGCTCTCAGTAGAACTGGAACAGAAAATGGTGGATATGCCCGCGGATGAACTGCAAGCTTTCACCAAAGAACAAAGCGTTCAAAGTATGCTACCGAAGATCGTCCGAATTGGCTATCACGCTTTGCAATTGCACTATTTCTTCACTTGTGGTAAAGACGAGGTCAAGGCGTGGACCGTAATGGTAATTACATGCTGTTTATCTCGTCCATTACTTGTGAAGATTAAATCCACACTTAACAATCAGCGGTTTGGTTAAATCACGAGTAATTTCGACTTGGGTCGCGACTGTGTTATCACAGACGTGCATTTCAGACTTGAATCAAGGAATTAATCGTCTAATATACTTATCACTAACTGATCACTCAGTAGAGACATGTTTGCATTGTTTCAACTTGAACTCTACTCACATTCACATGCATCAGTTGAGCTAACTCAACAGTGCAATCGTTGTTGCTAGGTTTGTTTAGTTACTATTGTGACATGTGAGAAGTACCCAGTTTTCGCCCGTTACTGTTCCGTGAAAGTTCATCGAAACTGGTTTCTACTCACCACATTAAGTACTGAATTACATGAATGTAGCCGGTGCGACTTTTTAAACCTTTCTGTTTAGGTGCACTAGGGCCGCATAAATAATGACAATCAAACTTCTGCATTGCTCATCAGGCTGTCTTATAATGTCTGAGTGAATACCATCATGCAGCAATGGATGAACTGGACTTTTTGTGTCTTCTGTTCGTTTTTTATCATGTTTTTCGGCTCTGACGAATGTACACATATTGTTAAAGTATGTGGTGATTGAAGTATTTCATTTCTGATCGCACATTGATTGGTTATATAGTCCCAATGTTTGTCGACCGTCTACATTCCTGCCGCTAGGTGGTGAAGGGAAACATAGAATTAGGTTCCTATCGTGAGCCATAAATTTGAGTGTTACCTTTGTGTTACGTGCTATGCAGATAGTTTTGCAAGAGTTTGGGACAATGGTTGTCCCGGTAGATGGTGCAAACATGTAACCGGTGATTTGCCAGCCTGTTTATTACCGTAGGAGGCAGCTTTTCGCCCTTCTCTTTTCTCACCTACCTCTATCTGATACTCTCTTGTTTGTGTGCCGGCAGAAAGGTACCAAGGCCCCACAAGCTGCTGGTCGTATCCATTCGGACATGGAACGTGGTTTCATCATGGCCGAAGTAATGAGCTTCGAGGACTTCAAAACCGAAGGTTCTGAGGCAGCAGTGAAAGTAAGTCCTATCGAACTGTATTTGATCTTGATATATTTCTTGTCCTAAATTCTACAGCTCTGGAAAAGATTTCCGTTATGGATACGTAATTTGCTGTCATGTTGGTGTACAAGGTAAATGTGGTCTATTTTGTGATCTCATCACATCCCATTAAGACATACCTCAAGACGGTGCTGTTTTTCTATACCTTTTCGTTATTTACTTCATGTTTTGCACCTTCTTAATCACATTCCGTGCGTTTACCACACCGGGTTGTTGCGATTGATCCTTGGACCGGGATAATGATTAGACGTCCATTGAACGCCGGACATTTGCTCTTATCCTATCTTTGGTGTCTACTGAGATGTGTAACAAAATGACATAGCTAATGATCGAACGATGTTCGCCACCCGTGGCAGCAGCATGATCTTAGTCGCTCAATAGAATACCTAGTATATACTGTCACTGTAAAGACAGTTTCATTCATTGGGATTTGTCTACCTTTTTTGTTGATCAAATAAAGCTGATAGCCATGGTTTACTATTCAGTGTGTTGCTGCTGAGCCTACATTTATACACCTGTAACACTTTTCCTTCAGGCTGCTGGCAAATACAAACAGAAAGGTCGGGACTATGTGGTCGAAGATGGCGATATCATATTATTTAAGTTCAATGCGGGTGCAGGTTTACAACCGAAAAAGAAGTAACTATACCCTTTGTCTTTCACTGCTTAATCATCTTTTGACCAAATATATGTTTACTGACGGACGTAATTTTGTTTGCTTTCTTGGGTTTCTTACGATAATCACATGTCCATTCACTGTCTCAACATGGTCTGCTTTTAAGAAGCTTTCTGTGGATCTCAAATGAATGCTCAGTGTCCATGTAGTTTGATTGCTATGTCCATTGAATGTGGACCATAGGCTCTTTTGTTTACCATTCGCTATGTTAATCAGATTACACTTCATTAGGATTGTAGGCCAATTTTCTACCGAGGTTTGCCAATACCCGACTGCCTTGGTCGTCTCCAGTTGACTACCAAATAATACTAAGCATATGTAGTCCTGAATGGGACCAAACGAACATTCAGGGTAGGTAATCCGGGAACAATAGTCTACGTAACATCATGTGACCACAGAATTACGTAGTCGAACCAGCGAATTGAATATGCCGCCATACGTGAGAAAACCGGTAAAATATGAAGACGGTGAATCAAAAACAGGCGTCAACGAAAGTTACACCCCCTTTGGGATTAAATATGGTGCAAGATGGTAACACAGGGTTTACTTCTCGTTAACACACTTTTGTGAAATCATGCCGGCTGCATATCTGCACAGTTGCGGGACGTCTCTTCGAATGAGCCCACTGGCTGTTCATACGATGTGCACTTTTAATGTTTGAAATGCAGTGACTCGCTGATAGTTGACCTACGATCTAGTCTAAATCGTCACCTTCTTGAGGTTAGAAAGAGTGTGGTGGATTCGTGCGTGCAGTCTTTTGTTCTGCCGTTTCGTCCTAGAACTTGTCATTCTTTGAAGTTCACCAATAGCGATAGAAGACGTACATCGCGAGATGTTAACATTTCCTTTACTCTCTTCAGCCACGAACGTAAAACATCAGAATATATAGGACATGCGGATAGCAACACGATAAAAGCATTGAACGATTGAGTTTACATGAAACAAAGACTGTCGTCAGCTAAACTGCGTGAGTCAACAGTTTATGCGCACACAGAGCCGGACGGTGTGTATTGATCAACATTGCCTCGGAGAAAGCGAGTAATTTCGGGTTCTGATTACGTAACAGAACTTGAAGCGAGTTGGCTGGATCAACAACGTGACCTGCTTCCATGATTTGCTTTGTGATCGGTGACGTCGGATTTCGTCTCAATCGTTGTGTTAACCATGTCCGTTGCGTCATGGCGTGTATCAACCACTTAGGCATATGTTCAGCCATTCTTTGTCGTAGGCACCGATTTGTTCTGCCGATATAGACGTCACCGCAACTGCAAGTGAACTGATGGATCAGATGAGAGAACATTTCGGTAGGTCACGATTACGAATAAGCTGAGTGACACTCCTAGTTGTGAGTAGCAATCGCAACTCAGCCGCAGGGAATGTGCGAGTTAGAGCAGACTGTAATTTTTGACTTACGTCAGTTGTGACATGATCGCCTTTGAAAGGTAGATTCAAAAAGACCTGTTTCTTGGGAACCGTACTCACGACAGTCTTGGTCAGTCTATTCTGGATGTGAACGTCGAACTTTTCGGGGTATCCGTTTGCGAGCAGTACCTTTCTTAATTTCGCATCTTCTTGTAAACAGTCCGGTGCAAATCTCCCGGGCTCTATGAAGTAGGGTTCGTACCAGGCCTATTTTGTAAGTAATGGACGCAAAAGAAGAGAACTGCAATTACTGACCGCTCCAAGTGGCTTTGCGGTGCACTGAGCGTTGTAATGAGCCATCCTGCCATCTAGTAAGTGGAATGTCTAGAAAAGATCGACTGTTGTTCGTTTCCTCCTCATGAGAAACAGAAAGATTAGGATGAACGGAATTGAAACGGTTCAAGAGTGAAGCAAAATGAATATTAGTAGTAAAAATCAAAATATCTACATATCGCTTATAGAGGCTGGCACCATCTATAGCATCAGATGGTTCTAGTTCAATCATTCCCAAAAATATATCTGCAGGTGTAGGGCCCAATGGGCTATCCATTACTACACCATCAACTTGTTTATACGAGAGCCCTGCAAAATCAAAACGAATATTATCTGTACATAGAAGTGTAAGTTCCTTAAGGTAATCGACTGGGAGACAAAAAGGCCAATTTTGATAGGAAATAAAATCACAAAAAGTCAACTGTTTCTCGGAGGGGGACGTTTGTAAGTAGTCAACATCAATCGAATACATCTCATATAAACTCAATGATACGTTCTGTAAAGTGCGTACCAGATCGAAGGAATCTTCTACACAATGAAGAGTAAACATCTGACGGATCGGGTGGATGATGTCCGCAAGCCATCTGGCAAGCTTATGGTACGGTGAGTTGTCCATGCACAAGATTGGCCTTAACCGGACACCACATTTATTTGCTTTTGGACCCATGTATTCATAAGATTTGAAGCTTTCTTAAGATTTGTACCTCTACCAAAATGTTGTTATCAGCAGTACTGTCCGTGTGAAATTTTATTCCGTCCTTTAGAATATCTTTCATTTTTGACTAATAATCAGCTTTGTTCTTGATAACTGTGCCAGAACCTTTGTCTGGCTGGAGGAAAACCACATCTTTCATTTCTCGCAGTTGTTTTAGAGCATGGTAATGTTCAAATGTCAGACAACAATGCTGGCCTATAGGTGAAGTCAGGAAATGGTGCGGATTATCGACCAGCTTCGCGTGGAACCACCCTTCATTTTCCGGTGAAGTTGGAGAGAGGTCTTTAATTTGATCATACAGGTTCTCAAATTACACCTGTGTTTGCAATCGGTCGACTTTTGGGGGAAATTTTAAATTTCAATCCTAGAGATAGAGCCTCCAGTTGTGCCCGCGTAAAATTGACTGACGATACTTTCTGCACGTGTTTCAAGCCATCTGTGGGGAACAGGCATTCGTTATCCGAACGCGACAAAGTTCCATGAAGACTGTGTGGAGTCTTGGTTCTAGTATTCTTCAGTACGTTTCTGACAAAACTCGAACTTTATACAACATACCAGTGACAGATTGTTAAGTATAGATGTAAAAGTTCGGGAATTTTTGAGCGATTTTGTATCCTCCGACCAACTTTGTTCACTTGTTGAGCAGGTCACGTTCAAACTGGTAAGGATGGTTGTGAGACTGTCTCCATCCAGAACCGAATTGACGTCTCCTTTTTTCTGGAAGCTGCGATCTCGACAACTTATTCTCTGAGCACCTGTTATCGGTGAAAGCCAGTGGATTTGCCAATTGGCTTATCATGAACCCATTCGCCTGCGCTCAGAATAGTTCGATACGGAATTCATTCGTATTGGTTCGTACACGACCAAACTGGCCAGCCTCAAAGTCGGCATGATGTTGACGATGAGAGAGAGAGAAAAGGCATCATTCAGACCAAACCAATAATGAGTTCCTGTTAATTACCCAATGTCCGACTGTTCTCTGATACGACAAATTAACTGGAAGTCATTGTAGTATAGAATATTGACAGAATACAAACGTATCACTGAACCAGGTGTGGCATCACTGCGACCTAGATATTTGAATGTACACATTCAGGCTGGGTTTTGGCGACGGTGATATTACACCTGCCGTCGCAAATCTCAATTCATGTAGTCTTGTAATCACTAATTCCTTTGGACGTGACCAGATTCCGAACACTCGATCCAAACTTCCTTCTAAGGATGTTAAACGTGTGCGTCATGTGGCGTTGATCAGATTGCCTGAACACAACGATGTTGAAACACTACGTTGTACTCGGATATTCCCGTTACCCATGATGAACCTTCAAGTTCAACAGTTTGGGCGTCGTGTTTAACATGTTAGTGATTATTATTATTATTAACTCGCTCTTAACGTTGTGTTATTCCCAATCTGTTTATCAACCTTCAAGTTACTTTTTCAGTCAACTGGTTACGCGAATATATGGCATATTATTAGGGTTTATTTCTTCTGCCTTCACCCCGTGCATTTGTGTTTGTTTATCCATCAGCTTGGACTGTCTGGTGCTAATTGGGCTATTCGTGGAATTGTCTAGAATAGCCTGTTTGATATGACCTACCGCTTTCTCAAGCGGTAGTCCTACAGTAAAATTCCAAAGTTTATGTCAAAAGTAAGCGCACGGGTGTCCTCGATATCAACGCATTCTGTCTATACGAACAGTAAAGTAATTGCAGCAAACTCTCGTCTCTTTGGATAGAATTAACCACCCGAATAAGCATCACAGTCCAGTACAGTCTGAACAGGACGAAAGCGGTATACAACATGTCAGACGGATTACTTTGTTTTGTTTCACGTACTCATATACAGGCTGTGCCGGGTAGCTGATAAGTAAGCACTTAGTGACATAAAAAGCAAATGAACATTCGTCTCACAGTGTCGCAAAGCTGATTTCTTGCTCTGGTTCGTACGCCCTGTGTCCCACGCATTATGCTAACGCGAATCAGAAGTAATGCAAAGACGGTGAGTCTGCAAGTAGACTTCATTTAATGATTTACTCATCGCACAAGTAGACTTCAGTGCAACTAGTAAGAGCGCTAGGGAGGTGGACGTGAGAAAACTCTCAGCACAACCACATACCAGCCGCCGGAAGAAACGAATGTCAACGAAGACCCCAGTCGAACTTCAGAATTAAAACAAGTGTCGGACTGGTTGGGCGGTGTTCCTAATAGTAACGACTAAAATGTTGTTACTCTAGGTAATGTAGCCTACAGTATTGAGGATGACGTGGATTCCTTATACAGCCACGAATAAAGCTGCAGTATCTACGCCAACATACTAACTTTAATTTTAGTGGCGTGTAGTAAGTTTACATTCACAAGGTAATGTGAACAAGCACGATGGTACTTGTATGGCGACTTTTACGTCACAGGGAGTTTAAGATTTTTATAAAACAGTGGTATATTCCTCAACTCATCCGCTCAGGAGAGCGTGATCAATGTACACATACCAAAGCCATATACACATTTGAACAGCACAGTTATATACTGTACAATGAGTCAGTTATGTGAATAGAGCGATATAAATGACATTATATGAGAGAAAAATCCAACTTAAAAAAAGAGGTACATACTTCTGAAACGACAGCACTTAGAATCTCCGAAATTCGATAAAATGGTTGCGTTCTTATATCCATTGGGACTCCATAGAGTGATCAATGATCTAATGCTCAAGGTCGTGCCAAAACAGAGGTGCTTGAAGGATAGAGGGGATGTACTCTCAAAGGAATTCATCATTATTCCATGTAGATGGTGTAGAGTTTAGACGGGCTATGGCCGGTCAATTACGAACAACGCAACGAGTAGACGAGAAATATATGGTCGACACGTAAAGTCCACGAGAGCGGGCGAGGAGCGAGATGAAACGTTAGTGCAGCAAAACGTCATGTGAGCAGGCACCAGAGCAGAAACGTTCCAGTGGGCGGGTGGCCTGCCTGTAACCATACTCTTTCGAACCAACGTTTAAGCGCATACAAAATGTGGGGGAGGAGTAAGAGTGAAAATGCTAACTGTAACTTTAACGCAGTTAGCCATAATCAAATAGGGTCGCTATAGAGCTCCCCGCTAGAAGACAACCAGAGTGTTGACTTCGATAATGTAAGAGTTTTCCGGTTAACCGGAACCGTTGACACGAGCAGGAATGGTCCAATTTACTCCTGCCACACAGCTCTCGTCCACGTCCGGTGGAAATGGGGGGAAATAATTGAAAATGGTTGGTGGGGCAGGTAAATAGTTGTGGGCAGAATGGGAATTGGGAACAGACACGTTGTGGTCGGCCTAGTCGTGCTGTAGTCTCGTTCACGTCCATCTCAGGCGACCTTCACCGGAATTCGAGCCTTCTAGCGTCTTCTCGCAATGCACGCCCTCAGTGCCCCATGTAGATGACGGATGGTTGATTCCAGGTATCTAGAATGTACAGTGCTGATAAACTGAAAACGATAACCTCATCGGGTCTTCTGATTCCATGGCGTCCGACAAAATAAGGCTTTCTTCTGCTTTTCCAAAGAAAACGTTTTGTCGACAGTCTGTTGTAGGTCAGGCCATCTAAAATCAACTTGGTAAAGAAGTGTGACAACAAAAATTAGATACGGCGGACGTCCACGTAATCTGCGAATCGCACTGGCCTCCGCAAATCTCG
>QNGE01000354.1:0-14655 GCA_008508345.1 Paragonimus westermani | reverse complement strand
TTTTTTACCACGATGGCTACATGGCGATCGGCATCGTCTGGCGTTTTCGCCGTACGTCTCATGATACCAACAAACACTGTCAGTTTTTAGTCCGGACGGTGATCAGGCGCGCGTTGGAGGAATTCTAGACGGTGACCTATTGCGCTGAATGCTGGCACGAAGGTCAGCCAGTTCACGCCGCAAGTAAGCTATCTCGGCTTTTGTTTCTGAGGGTTTCTGTTCACGGCACCTCAATGATTTCCGCAGGCTTGCTATTTCGGCGTCCTTTATTGCCAACAAATGATCCGCCGGACTGTTCGCGTTAACTATCTGCCCAACTACTGCTGGCTGCCCTGTGCCTCGGAAACGCTCATGTATTGCGTCGGCCTAAACCGCAAGGTCACCTAACGAACGTGAGGGTAACACGGAAAGTAGCCCCTGTGTTTACCCAGGCAATCTTTGAATCCACAACTCTTACAAAAACGACTCAGGCGGCTGTGACTTACCTGCTATATGCGGCATCTCCCGAAGAAGAACCGACGGATTCTTGTCCCCCAACTGTAGCCGTTTGAACAGTTGTTCCAAACGCATTGTATCGGATGACTGTGTTTCCTTAAGGATCGTTTGCTTAGCGGACTCATAACGATCGGTTGTCGACCCTAGTAAGACATCACTAATCAGAGTCAGTATATATCAAGGAAGACGCTGTATAAGACGCGAGAACTTGACCGAGTCATTTGTTATGCGCCGGTTGCCGAACTCTATTTCCAGCACAGCGACCCACAGCTCTGGATCGAGATCCCCAAAAGCGTGAACAGCTAACGTGATCAACGATACCGAAGGCGAGAATCCGGACTTGACCGCTTTACTGTCCATAGCGACCGAGCGAATGGAAATGAATACATAAATATATATATGCACTACATATATATACAATATACGCAACCGAAAAGTGAAGAGGGGAGAAAAAATGAACTCAGGTATACACTGATATATCCTAAACGGGGTCACCAACTTGTAGAGTTCAGACGGGCTATGGCCGGTCAGTTACGAACAACGCAACGAGTAGACGAGAAATATATGGTCGACACGTAAAGTCCACGAGAGCGGGCGAGGAGCGAGATGAAACGTTAGTGCAGCAAAACGTCATGTGAGCAGGCACCAGAGCAGAAACGTTCCAGTGGGCGGGTGGCCTGCCTGTAACCATACTCTTTCGAACCAACGTTTAAGCGCATACAAAATGTGGGGGAAGAGAAAGAGGGAAAATGCTGGCTGTAACTTCCACGCAGTTAACCATAAACAAATAAAGTCGCTATGTTAGTCCCGGAAAAATGTGCAGCAAATGCTGCAAAGAAGAGAAGAAAGATAAAAGCCCTTAAAATTTTCCGCAGGAATGGATGGAACCTTGTGATGATCAGATTAAGGGACTTCGAATAGCCCTAGAAATCGTACGTGAGTTGAAGCCGTCCACGCAAATAATAAGGAAATGACCTGGTACCGGTAGCAGTAAGCAATTGTTATTCATGAATTGAGACGCCGAATTCATGGATGTACAACAGTGTTAAAGAAATCACAGCCTGTCATTGGCTGATCTCATTAGCACATGCAACATCATAAACTGTATGTTGATTGGTGGAATACGGAACAGATGACTTTGCCAATAACGGACGGCACAACACTGAGACCGTCCGTCCAATCCTGATGTCGTATCTTTAACGTGATATTTGGATTGGCCGTTTGTCAGATCTTCTGTTGTTTCGGGGTTTGGATATTCGGTGAATCGGGATTTCCACCATGAACCCTCGACCAGATTTCACTCTGCTTAGTTTTTAATGAATTTTGACGATCTCGCGATATGTTGGACCAACGCGGGATTTTGATTGTCCTGACGGTGTTCGAAAGTTGTCTTGCGTGGGATATATCTGTAAAACCAAGAATGCAAGGCGACATTACGCGATAAACGGGATGCCGTAAAACTGAATGTGTAAATTATAGCGAACAATGGAACGTGTGATATTCTGGCATAAGCTTTTATGTGACGTTAACCTCATTGTGTTTATTGATTAAATACATGCCATATGTGAACATCTGTTATCAAATAACACGAAGGGAGATCGATTATCATCTGTTTCTAGTATACGATTACTGCCGCATTTAGATGTCCATGTTCTCCACGCGGCCGGCATATAGAATTGGAAGGATGTTCGGCAATCCGCAAGTTTTGCCAGATGGTCTATCGGGGTCGGATAAAGGAAGAGTTACAACGCAAGGATTTTATGTAGTCATGAAACGAACAGGTTGAGTTTTTTTTGTTTCACAAACAATTTTGGCACACTCAGATTTTGCGTGGTGGATTAAAACTCAGACACACAAGCTATCAATAGGTATGAAGTGAGGACGTACCAGGATATTTGGGTTAATACTAACGAGCATGTGTATATCGACACCTGCACGTGTTGACTATAGACATGTTTCTTCGTTCGCGGCAGGTCTCCAAGCAAGTTTAAAAGTACATGGTCTGTTCTGAAATTGATAGTTTTGATCAGTTCAAGGGGTGCGTGACGTAACATTACGCAACACAGAAGGTTTACCGTCAGATCTTATTTTGTTCGTTTTCAAAACTAACGTCCTGAGACAGGTAGAGCTTGAATAGAGACATGACGTTCATTATTGTTAGGAAAGTTTCTGAGCTTCGTTTGAATCGATGTATATTCTTACTGGCTCTAATTGCATATGGGAGTTTGTTCCGAAAGTAGGAATATTTTAGTAGGAAAAAATTTGAACGCAGATTTTTCCAGGTTTTAAAACATGCCGAAGTGAATCCCTTGTTCCTGAGGTTATACTTCGAACTGTATTGTAAGCGAGTCACGAAGATGGCAGTGAATGTATTGCCATAGACCACGTTATACATGAGTGCAAGGTTGAGCTTGAGTCGCCGCAACGAAAGCGGATCGAGCGCAAGCATCTGGCAACGTTCTCTGTAGCTCAGAGAAGATGGATAACCCAATAAGCTTTCCGTGAATGCACGTCGGAGGCTTTCCAGAGTTAGCATGCCAGCCTTGCTCATTTGGCTATATATGAACACGCAGTTGNGCCAATAACGGACGGCACAACACTGAGACCGTCCGTCCAATCCTGATGTCGTATCTTTAACGTGATATTTGGATTGGCCGTTTGTCAGATCTTCTGTTGTTTCGGGGTTTGGATATTCGGTGAATCGGGATTTCCACCATGAACCCTCGACCAGATTTCACTCTGCTTAGTTTTTAATGAATTTTGACGATCTCGCGATATGTTGGACCAACGCGGGATTTTGATTGTCCTGACGGTGTTCGAAAGTTGTCTTGCGTGGGATATATCTGTAAAACCAAGAATGCAAGGCGACATTACGCGATAAACGGGATGCCGTAAAACTGAATGTGTAAATTATAGCGAACAATGGAACGTGTGATATTCTGGCATAAGCTTTTATGTGACGTTAACCTCATTGTGTTTATTGATTAAATACATGCCATATGTGAACATCTGTTATCAAATAACACGAAGGGAGATCGATTATCATCTGTTTCTAGTAAACGATTACTGCCGCATTTAGATGTCCATGTTCTCCACGCGGCCGGCATATAGAATTGGAAGGATGTTCGGCAATCCGCAAGTTTTGCCAGATGGTCTATCGGGGTCGGATAAAGGAAGAGTTACAACGCAAGGATTTTATGTAGTCATGAAACGAACAGGTTGAGTTTTTTTTGTTTCACAAACAATTTTGGCACACTCAGATTTTGCGTGGTGGATTAAAACTCAGACACACAAGCTATCAATAGGTATGAAGTGAGGACGTACCAGGATATTTGGGTTAATACTAACGAGCATGTGTATATCGACACCTGCACGTGTTGACTATAGACATGTTTCTTCGTTCGCGGCAGGTCTCCAAGCAAGTTTAAAAGTTCCGATGAATGATGGCTTCGTGCAGGTCAGTAATTTCTACTATTGTGCTGTCTTGCTGGCGAGTGGTCAATCAGTTGGCAGGTCGCAAATCGTTTTCACGAAAATATATCACATCTGTTGACTCTACACACTCAAGTGATATTTCTAGTCGCCTTGATTTAACTAACACCGCTGGGCACTCTTTCATTGTGCGATGGGCTGCTGTTACATCGCGGAACAACCGAGTGGATGCAATTGAACTAGAACGATTCCTACGACGCAGTGATATCGTACGCGCTGTTTCACCACGAAGAGCCGATCTCCAAAGCCGACAACAAAGGAAAAACACTGGCCCCCGAAAAAGAACGTTTATTGTCTCAGTCCGATGTTCTGAGTGCCGAAGTACCGAAGTGCAATTACAACATACAGCTCTTGCGTTTTTCTAGCTCATCAAGCGATCGGGTGAAAAAACAGGCTAACTAGCGTCTAGTATGTAAGTCGGCGCCAGAGATAAAAAGAATGCTGGTACATCAGAGGAATTCGGTTTCACCAAAAATTGGTAAGTGCTCACTCCAATTAGTGGACAGTATTTTTAGGGGTGTATGTGACATCCCCAACAGCTGCGTTCCTATACTGAAGCAGAAAGTTGGCGAGAAACACATCCAGTTCAGCACACGTTTTAGGATTAGTGGAACTCACGGCACTCTTGAGCGTTTTCACCAGATTTTCTGCGGCCTCGTTTGAACATGGATGCCGAGGCGCCGTTCGCAAGTGACGACACCCGATGCTGTCAAGCCATTGTCTCACTTCAACGGAACAAAACTGTGACCCGTTGTCTGTCACCAGCACCTGCTGAATGCCTTCATGACTGAAACGTTTACGAAATGCTTGAATGGCAAATGCCGTGGAAGGTGAGGCTGTAATAAATACTTCTGGCCACCGTAAGTATGAATCAATCAACACCAGAATGTGTTAGCTACCAATAACTGGTCCTTAATAGTCTGCGTGCACCCGTTGTCATGGTGGGTAGCTTTCTGGCCCAGGTGTCCAATTCTTCAATCATGTCTTTATTTCGTGGAGGCGGGAGTGGCAGTTCATAGCAATGCTCTTCATTTTCGAGTTTATCTCCGACCACCAACACATTTATTGAGCCAGGTATTTCATTTTCTCCACGCCCAGATGACCTTTATGCAAGTCGTCTAATACCGCCCTTCCTAGCGGTAGTGAAATGACCAATTGATCTCTCCGACACATCACCTCATCGGGTTGTATTGACAACTCTTCTCGGTTCTGAAATAATACTGGGTGTTTCTTCTCAATATTTGACGACCAACCCTTGGTCATCGTGACAATTACCGTGCCATAATAGTTTTAGTTGTCTTGATCAAGTCCTCTCGGTTTATTGGAATAGCTGGCGAAGCAAGCAAACAAGCTTCAGCGACTGAAAAACTGGAATGGCGTGATAAAAAATCCGCCTGATGACTCTGTTTACCAGGACGATGAACGATGTCATGGTCCTATGTTGCTAAAACTAGACTCCATCGCCGTATCATTGCCGCTGATGATTTGGCAAATGATTTGTGGGGTCAAATAAATACTGCGGAGCTTGGTGATCAAAGGCAATTTTGAATCTAGTACCAAACAAATATTTATGCAGCCTCCTGACAGCCCAGTAGACTGCTAATGCCTCCTTTTGTGTTTGTGAATACCCTTGCTCAGCCTTATTCAACAAACGTGTCGTGCAAATGATCGGATATCCCTCCTGTTCAAACACACCACCAGTACCAACACTGGATGCATCTGTGATCAGCGTGGTAATTTAAGACATGGAAAACGGGGCTAACATCGGCTTTTCAATCACAACTTTCATTAATTCCCGCAGAAGAATTTTGTCCTTTTGACTTCAAGACCACAAATAATGGTTGTGCTTTCGTCAAAAAGTTTGGGATGAAACGAGAACAGTACTGCAAACAACTCATTTTTGATCGTAGCTCATCTTGCTCCCTTGATAATAAATAAATAATCCCTAGTGATCGTCTTAGAATCATACTCCAGTGGAATTTGTAAGTATGCGTTTGGCAGGTAAATTTTAGAAAACAATGTGCTACTGTGCATGGCTTTCATAAAATCCCTTGGCTCCTCAGTTGTTACTGCGCACTTTCTCAGTCCTGAATTCAGCGTTAATCTATAGTCACCACATATCCTAGGTGATTTGTCATCTTCTTTCATAACCACAACGATTGGTGTGGCCCATGCTGATGAGTTAACCGGCGAGATTATGCCGTCTTCCTTCAATCTGTTGAGAGCATTACGCACAGGTTCTCTCATTCCACAGGGTAATATTCGGCGATTTAGAAAAACGGGGTCCCCTTGCACCTCCAATTTTGCTGACTCTACTTTCATCTCTCCTAAACGTTGTGAACACTGAGCAATCAGGTTGCGTAACTGGGCTTGGTATCCTCACTTGGACCACGTTTGTAATTAGTATTTAATAAAAGAGCACAGTTGAGCTGTTTTAAAGCTTTCAATCTCAGGATAGATGGACTTCTTTCCGACACCAAGAAACGCAGTGGAATCAGCTCATTATCAATAACAACCACCACATAAACTCTACCTAGCAGAGCTAACCGATGACCAATAACTCCGCGTATTTCCATCGTCGCTGGTCTCAGTTGAGCATCATGGGCCATGAGATCTAGTAGCAGTTTGGAAATAGTGAATTCGTTACTTCATGTGTTCACAATAACTTATTACTTACATCCCGCTTTGAAATTGAAGCGTCTGTGAATAAAGTGCTCAGTCCTGGATCTCATTTACAATGAATAAGCAGCAGTGGACGGTTCTATGGTACTTGTCTATCTAACTTGACTCAGGAGACGTTTCTAACTTCTACGTACCTTCTTACTATGACCAGATTTACCGCATAAATGGCATATAGTATTACGGAATCGGCAAGATGATCGTAAGTGTAATCCACTGCGCAAGAAGTACTCGTTAAATGATGAGTGCATGAGAAGGCCTGTTCACTGGTTGACTTCAGGTGGCAGTATGCGCTTTGGTCTTCTGAAATAGTGTCACGTCCGAATCAGCTGTAGCGGCATTGACGTCATCCTTCTGCTCGCAGATGTCTCGAGCCTCTTGAAAAGTCACATCTTGCTTGACCAGCAATCTATGTTGAAGATCAGTGTCATTGACACCAGCAATCAATCGATCACGTAGATGCTCCTCCAGTTTGTCACGAAAGTCGCAACCAGAAGCTTGATTTTTGCGATTGTAGAATGAACTCACGGAAGCTCGTGCTTGTTGAACGCACTGATGAATTGAACTTCGCCCGTTCTGTGGCCTGGGATTTGACTGGAAGCACGTGCTTTAACAGCAGTTTCTTTAGTTCGTCGAACGGCAACGAGGCTGGGGCATTCGGATAAGCCAGATTCTTCAGTAACGAATACAGTTCACGACCACCATCGGTAACGAAGAAAGCTTATTGATTTTCCTTCTTCACATCCCGACGAAAGCTGCACCGCAGTTCAAATCGTTTGACCGATTCCTCGGCTTCAGTCGCACCAGCAGGAAGATTTAATTGCTCGATTACGGACAGTTCCATTCCGCGACGCCAATTTGTGATGCTCAGAATTAGGGACTTCGAATAGCCCTAGAAATCGTACGTGAGTTGAAGCCGTCCACGCAAATAATAAGGAAATGACCTGGTACCGGTAGCAGTAAGCAATTGTTATTCATGAATTGAGACGCCGAATTCATGGATGTACAACAGTGTTAAAGAAATCACAGCCTGTCATTGGCTGATCTCATTAGCACATGCAACATCATAAACTGTATGTTGATTGGTGGAATACGGAACAGATGACTTGGCCAATAACGGACGGCGCAACACTGAGACCGTCCGTCCAATCCTGATGTCGTATCTTTAACGTGATATTTGGATTGGCCGTTTGTCAGATCTTCTGTTGTTTCGGGGTTTGGATATTCGGTGAATCGGGATTTCCACCATGAACCCTCGACCAGATTTCACTCTGCTTAGTTTCCAATGAATTTTGACGATCTCACGATATGTTGGACCAACGCGGGATTTTGATTGTCCTGACGGTGTTCGAAAGTTGTCTTGCGTGGGATATATCTGTAAAATCAAGAATGCAAGGCGACATTACGCGATAAACGGGATGCCGTAAAACTGAATGTGTAAATTATAGCGAACAATGGAACGTGTGATATTCTGGCATAAGCTTTTATGTGACGTTAACCTCATTGTGTTTATTGATTAAATACATGCCATATGTGAACATCTGTTATCAAATAACACGAAGGGAGATCGATTATCATCTGTTTCTAGTAAACGATTACTGCCGCATTTAGATGTCCATGTTCTCCACGCGGCCGGCATATAGAATTGGAAGGATGTTCGGCAATCCGCAAGTTTTGCCAGATGGTCTATCGGGGTCGGATAAAGGAAGAGTTACAACGCAAGGATTTTATGTAGTCATGAAACGAACAGGTTGAGTTTTTTTTGTTTCACAAACAATTTTGGCACACTCAGATTTTGCGTGGTGGATTAAAACTCAGACACACAAGCTATCAATAGGTATGAAGTGAGGACGTACCAGGATATTTGGGTTAATACTAACGAGCATGTGTATATCGACACCTGCACGTGTTGACTATAGACATGTTTCTTCGTTCGCGGCAGGTCTCCAAGCAAGTTTAAAAGTACATGGTCTGTTCTGAAATTGATAGTTTTGATCAGTTCAAGGGGTGCGTGACGTAACATTACGCAACACAGAAGGTTTACCGTCAGATCTTATTTTGTTCGTTTTCAAAACTAACGTCCTGAGACAGGTAGAGCTTGAATAGAGACATGACGTTCATTATTGTTAGGAAAGTTTCTGAGCTTCGTTTGAATCGATGTATATTCTTACTGGCTCTAATTGCATATGGGAGTTTGTTCCGAAAGTAGGAATATTTTAGTAGGAAAAAATTTGAACGCAGATTTTTCCAGGTTTTAAAACATGCCGAAGTGAATCCCTTGTTCCTGAGGTTATACTTCGAACTGTATTGTAAGCGAGTCACGAAGATGGCAGTGAATGTATTGCCATAGACCACGTTATACATGAGTGCAAGGTTGAGCTTGAGTCGCCGCAACGAAAGCGGATCGAGCGCAAGCATCTGGCAACGTTCTCTGTAGCTCAGAGAAGATGGATAACCCAATAAGCTTTCCGTGAATGCACGTCGGAGGCTTTCCAGAGTTAGCATGCCAGCCTTGCTCATTTGGCTATATATGAACACGCAGTTGTAGAGTTCCCTCTCGATTCTGTTTGCTAAGGATGATTTACTCTTGTGCAACAACGTTTTTACGTCATCTCTGCATGTTGTTCAAATTGGTTACGATAACCTTGTAATCACAATAAAAAGTTGTGCTCGCACACCGGTCTGCTTTTCCACCTGCGACGTAGTCACTTGACAATCCTACACGGATCTCACACAATTTTTAGCTCCGCTGTACTCCGAACATCGTCACAGCACCAACCGCGTTTCAGCCACCCACGGTGATCCCGGATATCCTCGCTGCCCGCATATTGGTAATTTGGAATATTGTGGTGGTCCTCTTGAACCCTTTCCGACAGTCAACCTCTACATTACTACAAGCTGCTTAAACTCCTGTTGCACTCGTTCATTTTTTGTCACCAATAACCCAGGTAAATACGCCCGCATTTACTTCGGCTAGTCAGAAATTCTTTTTGACCACTACAACGTAATCGAACTGGGGTGATATGCATAGTTTATGAAGGTATAATCATGCTGCGAGTGGGAATGTTGAGTGTTTAGTGTAACCTATCTGTAAATTTGTTGGTTCACGAACTAAGAAAATTCGTTCCCATCGCTTGCTTCCCTCACTTCCCCCACTAACCTGACACTTGTTCGCACTACCTCACCCACCCCATTTTGTTTTATTGAACTAATGTGTCACTAAATGTCCACTGCGCGGGTGGCCATTCTTGTCCTGGTCCGCTGGCGTGTCGGTTCACCTTTGACCTTGTTGTTCCTGTTGAGAAGCTGTTGATTTTGCTGGACGAGACTATCGTCGCAAACGATTGAGGTTTGCCTTTTGTAATTATTGATGCATTCCGTTAATAGTACCGTAGAAATTGTTGGATCCAATCTTGTTCTCAATTTGGGGATCCGTTTTTGAGCTACGCGTAACTCAGCGATCAGACTTGAATCATTACACTATCGTAAGTCTAGTTTTAGCAACTAGGAAATATATATGCTCTGCAAAGTTAAGTGAGCTTGAGTAGCGTATACTAAGGGTCGAAGGTGATCTCACTTCATCTTCCTCACTAGTGAGTCCACCACAAAGTCCTCTGATAATGATTATCCGTGGTATAAGGAACATAAAAATCAAGGATCGTTTTCTAAGACTGCTTTGTTGCTGACAGTTTCAAACAATCTGACCTCGACATGCCCTTCCGGAATAGGTAACAAGGTGGGTTTTGACGTTTGTGACACTCAGTTAGCCAGAACCCCGCAAATTTAACCATGCTTGGGTCTCACATGACACCAACGATCACATAGTAGTAACCAGCTATCGTGTGGCTTCTCGAAGGATCCCAGCTACAAAAGTTTTCTTTCGCTTGTCTCCCCCGTATGCATACTTATGTTTACGTCTGCTACTGGAAGCGTGATACAGAGTTAGCATCACTTTCTTCACTCCGGCAAATCGTTGCACACGTTGAATGCTTGCCACTCTCTTAACGACTCGTTTGTTACTCAAGCTGGTTTCATATACACATTTTTGAGTTTTGTTTCGTGTACTCGTAGGCTCCACGTACTCATAGTTCAATACGCTTTCCAGTGCCACCAAGAGGGTTGGGACCCATCTCGCTTCCCGATTTTTTCTTATCTTGGTCGCTACCGTTGCTGCCAGGGTTAACTAATCACAATTCTAAACGTTCCCTGAAATACCCCGTGTTTCCGAATTCTGCCGCGTTCTATTAGTATGTCTGTTGGGCTACCTTTAGATCACCCTCTAAAAAAGGGCATCCTAGATTGTTAGTGGACTAAGGTCAACTGAATACAGTTGGCAGCATCCTATTCAGAGTAGCCTGTCATAGTGGCCGAAGCCAAAGGACGCCTGCGCTTATCCATCACTGCGATTGGCTTGCGCTGAGTCACTTGCTGATCCACCCACACACCAAATATCCAGCGTAAACCCGAAGGAATAAGACCGGGAGGTGTGTCATTGGGGCCTTTCTGTCTAGCCGGCCAATGCTGGTTAACCAGTTGATTAGCTAATAAGGAGAGGAAACTCTTATCTCTCGAAAACTAAACAGAGAGAGATTGCAATGACGAGATCTAAACTGAGAAGAAAGATTTGTGAAGTATAAAATAATGGGCATTGCAGTATAGGTGTGCAGGTTAGTGCATCCCAGAGAAGATAGGGATGGAAGGCAAGAATTTCATTGAACTATGAAAAGCCAGGCAGACCATTCATCAAACAATACACCGAAAAAGCCAAAGAAAAGAATGGATAGAAGACCGCATACTCAAGTTTCTGAACAGAGGAGAAAATTATGGCATTGGTGTGTCCGCCAAACGAAGTGACATCATCAGTTCGTAAGTATTTCGGTGTATAGTTTTGAGCGTGGAGTTTGGTGAAGTTCGATGGATGCCTACTCTTATATAGCAGAGTGAGTTGACCTACTGACCCGAATACTGGTTGGTTGCTTTCCGTCGTGTTTGACTTTTGACCTGACTCACCATTGGTTAATTTTGATGCACTTGAACTTTGACCCGATTTCCGACTGGTTGTTCACCGGAGTCCTCGAGCTCGAGTCTGATTGGCTTCTACCTGTGTCGTTACCGCATTTTGATTTCGAATAGGATCCGCTTTGAATTGACAGGGTGTGCCATCTCTTCGTTTTGGAATTCTATCCGATTGGTTATCCATTGTCCTGTTTCGGCTTTGGTATGATCAGTTCAAGTTGCCCCGTTTTGGGTTAACCAGCATTTTGGGCTTGGTAGTGTCTACGTCTCTTCAAATTCTGGGTTCGCAGTGGTCCATAGATCTTGCCCAGCCCGATATGTTCGCTTATTGACCCGGTTGATGAGCACCGAGCTGGTAGAAATTCTCTTTCATGTTTGGTGTTTGTGTGAGTAAGGATTTCTGCGGTATTCAAGTTGGAGGCGTGTCCAGGCTTAACCACGTGAGCTGAGACCAGGGAAATTGGCATGGCGTCTTGATGGCCAGTTCATGTTCATGTATGATAAAGGATACTGTCAAAACCAAAAAACAACCCAAACCCGCCGGGAAATGAAACGGAATTTACAAAATCCGAAGCGAAGACTGTGGCCATCACTACGTCGGTCAAACCGAGCTGAAATTATCAACGCGAATACATGAACGCAAGCTGGCCATCAAGAGACACGGCCAAATTTCCCTGGTCATCGCACACGAGGATAAACCTGGACACGCCTTCTAAATTTTTAGTGGACTGAAGTCAAGTGAACACCAACTTGTTCATCACAACATGTGAATCTAATTGCGATATAGGAGATCGGATAAACAAATTATACTCTAAGGCTTCCTCGTAACGCATTTCATTTTGCAGTTCCACAGAAGGCCTGTATTTATCCGCACCATGGTGATCGCTACTTAGTGGCAAGTCCCGTCGTGAACAACTAGTGGTTTGGTTAGAACGGTGTGAATCAGTGAGTTATGGTCGATTAAAAGGGAATCCAAATAACGGTCTCAGTGTTCGCCTGTCAGGTGGACTGACTGAGTTCCGCACCTTTGAGTGCTGCTTTCGTATTTGCATCGGTTGCCAGGCCTCGGTTGGAAATGCAGCGGATTGTCACATCGGAGCAACAAGCTGCCGAATCACACCTCCAACATTCACATTGAAANTTCTGTTTGCTAAGGATGATTTACTCTTGTGCAACAACGTTTTTACGTCATCTCTGCATGTTGTTCAAATTGGTTACGATAACCTTGTAATCACAATAAAAAGTTGTGCTCGCACACCGGTCTGCTTTTCCACCTGCGACGTAGTCACTTGACAATCCTACACGGATCTCACACAATTTTTAGCTCCGCTGTACTCCGAACATCGTCACAGCACCAACCGCGTTTCAGCCACCCACGGTGATCCCGGATATCCTCGCTGCCCGCATATTGGTAATTTGGAATATTGTGGTGGTCCTCTTGAACCCTTTCCGACAGTCAACCTCTACATTACTACAAGCTGCTTAAACTCCTGTTGCACTCGTTCATTTTTTGTCACCAATAACCCAGGTAAATACGCCCGCATTTACTTCGGCTAGTCAGAAATTCTTTTTGACCACTACAACGTAATCGAACTGGGGTGATATGCATAGTTTATGAAGGTATAATCATGCTGCGAGTGGGAATGTTGAGTGTTTAGTGTAACCTATCTGTAAATTTGTTGGTTCACGAACTAAGAAAATTCGTTCCCATCGCTTGCTTCCCTCACTTCCCCCACTAACCTGACACTTGTTCGCACTACCTCACCCACCCCATTTTGTTTTATTGAACTAATGTGTCACTAAATGTCCACTGCGCGGGTGGCCATTCTTGTCCTGGTCCGCTGGCGTGTCGGTTCACCTTTGACCTTGTTGTTCCTGTTGAGAAGCTGTTGATTTTGCTGGACGAGACTATCGTCGCAAACGATTGAGGTTTGCCTTTTGTAATTATTGATGCATTCCGTTAATAGTACCGTAGAAATTGTTGGATCCAATCTTGTTCTCAATTTGGGGATCCGTTTTTGAGCTACGCGTAACTCAGCGATCAGACTTGAATCATTACACTATCGTAAGTCTAGTTTTAGCAACTAGGAAATATATATGCTCTGCAAAGTTAAGTGAGCTTGAGTAGCGTATACTAAGGGTCGAAGGTGATCTCACTTCATCTTCCTCACTAGTGAGTCCACCACAAAGTCCTCTGATAATGATTATCCGTGGTATAAGGAACATAAAAATCAAGGATCGTTTTCTAAGACTGCTTTGTTGCTGACAGTTTCAAACAATCTGACCTCGACATGCCCTTCCGGAATAGGTAACAAGGTGGGTTTTGACGTTTGTGACACTCAGTTAGCCAGAACCCCGCAAATTTAACCATGCTTGGGTCTCACATGACACCAACGATCACATAGTAGTAACCAGCTATCGTGTGGCTTCTCGAAGGATCCCAGCTACAAAAGTTTTCTTTCGCTTGTCTCCCCCGTATGCATACTTATGTTTACGTCTGCTACTGGAAGCGTGATACAGAGTTAGCATCACTTTCTTCACTCCGGCAAATCGTTGCACACGTTGAATGCTTGCCACTCTCTTAACGACTCGTTTGTTACTCAAGCTGGTTTCATTTGCACATTTTTGAGTTTTGTTTCGTGTACTCGTAGGCTCCACGTACTCATAGTTCAATACGCTTTCCAGTGCCACCAAGAGGGTTGGGACCCATCTCGCTTCCCGTTTTTTTCTTATCTTGGTCGCTACCGTTGCTGCCAGGGTTAACTAATCACAATTCTAAACGTTCCCTGAAATACCCCGTGTTTCCGAATTCTGCCGCGTTCTATTAGTATGTCTGTTGGGCTACCTTTAGATCACCCTCTAAAAAAGGGCATCCTAGATTGTTAGTGGACTAAGGTCAACTGAATACAGTTGGCAGCATCCTATTCAGAGTAGCCTGTCATAGTGGCCGAAGCCAAAGGACGCCTGCGCTTA
>QNGE01000353.1:293612-313020 GCA_008508345.1 Paragonimus westermani | reverse complement strand
TCACTACGGGACTGGATGGAAAGTGTATTTCTTGGGTAAAGTGTCATCCACACGCTGCTTTGCGGTACAGGCTTTCGAGGCAAAAGCTTTGATTAACAACCCTAACCGCTTTCCTGTCTAGGTCTGGGCGTCCTGACAATATCTCAGCCCAACCACGAATACTCACAACACCAGTAATTCCATACCGCACCGGCCGTTTCACAATATTAACTGGGAACCTCTATTTGTTGCATACGGCAAGGAGGATAGGTGAAAACATGCTACTGCTGACCTTTCCACACTTTCTCATCCAATTTCGTTCTTAGGCCCCTCCCGACCCCCATTTCTAGTATTTACTCTGCAGGCCCCACAGCAGATATACTTAGTCGTAGTAGCACTGTGCCGGTAAGTCCTACCTTTTACTATCCAACGTCAGACCTCCCGCTTTTCTTGCTTAGATCTAGAATGCGAATTAATATAGGTTTCTTCAACGTTCGCACGCCAAAACAGATTGATCAACAGACCGCTCTCGCACGAACGTTAGACTGGTTGCATGTCGATGTCTGCTGTATCCCGAAAACGAAAATCCATGACAGTAGTCATCGTATGGATCTGAGAGCATAGGCACTGTCTACTCAATACTGGTTATACAATTCCTGTGACTCCACGGCCGTCGTTACAGGTCAGGCTGGAGTAGGTATAGTTCCCAGCACGACGGCCGTAGCCGCATTAGCAGATTGTATCCTTGTTAACAGCAGACTGCGCCGTCCGTTTAGCAGGCTCTTTCAAGTCCAGCTCTAGACGCAAGACTTTCAGGAATCTATTCATTGTGTATGTTCACGCTCCAGCTGAATGTAGTCACTTTGGCTTCAAAGACGCGTCTTAATCGAATCTGGCCGTTTTCCTTCGGTCGACACAGTTGTGATATAGTCATTTTGGCTGGAGATATGAATGCCCAGGTCGACCGCCTTGGTACTGCCGAATCTTGTCTAGGTGGCAGGTTTGGCATAACATCAACTCGTTCAGATAATGGCGGACGATTGCTGCAGTTGTGCGCTGAGCATAAGATATTTTCAACCAGCACTAGTTTTAGGCAACGTACACGTCATTGCTGTACTTGGTGTCCGCCTTCTCCGAATCCGGCTTGGTCCCAGATAGACCATATATCTGTTAATCATAAGTGGCAGGGCTCCATTCAAGACTGTCGTTCTTATTGGAGCACGTACTTTGATTCGGCTCATGTGTTGGTACGTTCTTACTTTTACTGGGCAACCACCTCACCAATAGCAATGACTAGCTGTTAAGAAACTAACCTCACCACCGGTAATGTTTAGAATTATTAAGAGTAGTTCTCACCTCGACGATCCTAATAGCTGCTGGACTCAGATCTCACAGGCCATTCGGGAAGTAGGTATTGTGACATGTGACACCGGGGTACATGGTTCGAATAGACATTAGATCTCGGAGAAATCCATGGAGTCGTTAGATGCCAGACGGAAAATTTCTACTGGCAGTTGTCATAGCAAGTTTAGGAGAGATGTCCGTGGGAAACTGAAGCGTGGTAGATTAGAGCACTGAGCGGAACAATTCGAGGGGAAGTTTACTCGAAGTCCTGCTTCTGCCGTGTTACCGCGGTCAGCTTGTAGTGTGGCGCCTTGGTCGGTAGATTTGGAACCACCCACTGAAACTTAGGTCTGTAATTGCATTTCGGCTTTCAAACGTCATAGGACTGCTGGCCCAAGTAATCTCGTGTGTGCCCTTTTCGAAGAAGACGACGGGGGTTGTTGGTAGAGGTCTTGGTTCAACTGTTTCAGTCTACGTGGACGATGGAGAGCACCCCTGTCTGTTGGGTTCACTCGATAATAGCTTCCATATTCAAAAGGGGAGTTCAGATCCTTGCAAAAGCCATAGGGGAATTTGCTTGACCTCAATAATTACTGGGGTTTTGAAATTCATTAGACTTCGTCGAATAACAACGGTAAACACTAGGGAGAAACAGGCAACGTTCCGCCTTAAGAAGAGATGTTTTGACCAAACTACTACTTTTCGTCAAATTCTGGAGCAGCATCACGTTTACCAACGACCAACGACTGCCGTATTTCTCGGTTCAGCGGAGCGACTTATACCCTTGGTCACTTAAAAGCAGAGGCGTACCGACCAAGTGTTTGAACATACTATCTGCGCTTTATTCTCATACTTCAGCTCAGGTCAGGGTTTACGGTGAACTGTCTGAGTTTCAGCACCATGCGCGATATACATCATGGTATCCATTTTCATCATTTTTGTCGTCATAGACGAAATAACGGAGGATTGTCTCTGACACTCAAGATACCGACGTGGACCTACTTATTGCAAAACTGATTGATCTCGATTATGCTGACAAGATGTTGCTGTTTGACAACTTTCAAGCAGCACAAACAACGCTGAACGCTGTTTTGCACTATGCTAAGTACTTCAGAATGCGCTTTGTATCCTCAAAATGCAAAGTGCTTTTGAAAGACTACTGTGATTACGCAAATTTAATGTTAGGTAACGAAGCCATGGATGCTATTGGCCGGTTTGTACACCTGGGAAGCTGCATCAGCTGCGGCGGAGATGTTGGGAATGAAATAGAAATGCGTGTCTCTAAGGCTGGGGCGATGTTCGGTAGTCTGAAACACCTATGACGACGGAGAGATATCTCTCTGAAGCCTAAGGGTCACGTATATCGGACAACAGTGAGGGCATATTATTATACGGCAGCCAAACCTGGCCGCCCAGGGTAGAAGACGAACCGTCTTCAAGTATTTGATCACCGATGTCTGCGTTCAATTGTTCTTATTGGGTAGCACCAGCGAGTAAGCAACGAGGAGGTTAGGAAGCGAATGTCTGGCAGTGATTGTGAAACGAGTTCTCATGTTCACTTTTCACATTTTAACCGGCGTGATGATGTCTACGGGGATTGTGAGCTGGATAACGGGCTGTTTATACGATTGATATTTTTACTTTCAAGTTCGGGGGGCGTTATATTTAATTCGGCAGCTATGAGGTGTATCGTTCTAATATGGGTATGGTCTAAGACCCTGTAATTTCTAATCCACATCAACGGTGGCTTACCTTGCAGCTGCTTACTGTTTGTAAACAAATTGAAATTGACAGGTTGTCCAAGCGATGAGGGCATGTAGGGCTATCCAAGTGGAATACATCAGCGAGCCGTTAGGTGGAAATTACCATCGACCGTAATAAACAGCAGTTGGAGGCAGATGTAGAAGAAACAACCAGACGCACTAGATAATGGAAGGGTCCCTTTGAAGCCGAACGTTCATTGAAACCGAAAACCTTGAAGATACAGTTGACCAGCAACTTCATCGGCAGCAGCCCGAAGGACCCTTAGGGCCCCACATGTGTTTAATGAGGCTGTGGCTTCATGTGAATCGGAGGTTTCGGTATGTATATCTAAAAAGTGTACAACCTCACCTCGAATGCCGTGTAAAAACTGGGGTCTCCACCTCGTTGGGAACAAAATAGTTGTAGGCCGAACATAACGCCTATTTACAAGACTGGAAGCTCTGGACCGCCCTAATAAATTTTCTGGACTGATTTGTTTCGATTGAGAAGAAGCATACGAGGGGCTGGCTTGGAATCTCACGAAGCGTAGCTCTGGCAAAAATGTTCGTGTCTTTTAGGAGCGTCAGTGTCTGGAGTATGCTAACATCAGTGTGGATCTAATAAATGTTTGCTGTCGATGATTTCCGAGGTATTATAAGAATTGGTGGACTCAAATCCTTGGATTCTTTTATTTGTCACTGATTGATTCTTAATAGTCTTATACACAGTTCTCCCAAGGATTCCTCATTTCCGGTTTATGGGACTAAACGAGCGATCAGGTAGTCAAAATCCGAAAGAACTAGGGCGGCATCAGTGACCATACCCTCCAATATGGTGAAATTGTCACACTCAAAGACTTTTCTTCTATTCATACCCATACTCATAAACTGACTTCTGAATTCAGATGAGGCGTTGTTCTTTCCATCTGTTGCAACATGCTGCGACTCTTGGAGCTCCCACGTATAGGGATCTAGACACCTTGGTAATCACCGCAGCTCCCGACCTAAACTTACGTAACACCTCATTCACATCGCCTCCTATAAGCCTTCCTACTTCTTCTGGAATAACACTGACGTCCTGAACCGAGGCGAGAAAGTGAACGTTAGCCACGTCAACTTTGATGGATAGTTACTGTCCTCTCAGATGTTTTTAAGTAGATTGAGTGATTCTTTTTTCTTAGTGAGATACCTGTGCGTATCCGTGGTGTGGTACTCAACACTGGCCACTCGCCTTGATGGGCCGCTACCCTTTATAACCTGTGTGAATGTTTTATCGGTTACGTATGTTCACGAAACTCGCTTCAATGTGGTAACTCTAGTTACTCCAACAAATAAGAAAGAACGACAACAGCGATAGATGCAGAACTGAAATGAAAACTGTTTCTCATAGACTTTTAAGCCACACTCTTTCATAAGGGCAAGTTAAAAAATCCGTGCGAATGCGAAAGCTGCAACCGTTTGCGAGTGACGTGTAATTTATGTCGACTAGAAACCCTTACAGTTCTTCACTGACACGATCTCAGACATCAGTGTGCCATTAACCTCGACTGCACGCCATTTCGAACGTTGTCCCTGCGGTCCCAGGCGAGCAACCGACAGCTCCTTCGGGAAGTAAGTCTTAATGTTGGAGCTTTCGTTCTTCGAGCCCACGTCACACATTCACTGTTCTATCCTGGCCGAGGCACGACGCAGCGAATCATTGTTAACATTTGCAAAGCACCTGCTAATCATCAAGGCCTAGATCGATACGCCTATCGACACGCCACACCTTCCTACTCCGGAATTACGCTACCAAACTGTATCGCTGTTCACGTGACGTTCTGGATACATTCGCAAGGCTACGGGGATACTGGTTGCAGGGGAATCATTCTTTTAATGTCCACCGTGAGAATGGATCGCCCTACAGCTATATATTTTGACTGCGCCTACTGAATCGTCGTACATTGTTGCTTGGTAAAATGCCGATGTTGCGTTGACGCCACGTGTGGCAAGGATTCATAGTTGCCATCCGGGCTTTGGTTACTTGGCTACTGAACTTATGAGACAACCCACAGGGTCTTCTCCAACTACCCAAGTAAGCGGACGTCTTCGTCACTTCCATATATTAACATTGGTGGTAAGAACACTCACAGACTAGTCTTTAAAAAGAACCTCAAACACCTCTAGTGTAACCAACTTACCTTGCTGACCCTCCAGGGGCGTTTTGCCTTACTTGCCTTATATTGCGTAAAAAGGGACGATATTTTTAGCATTCTCTGTCTGGAACTCGGTCATCGAGTGGCACTCACATTTTTGTTGACTGTGGGCCAGTGCACATTCCAGAGTGCGGTTGATAACAAAGTTAACCGCCATCTCTGTCATCCTTTGTGTGACATTTCCTCTGTGATAAGGAAGGAAACGACATAGCACTTTCTGTTAGATTTATCAACGGACAGAATACAACCAAGGACTGTACTTCCCCGTTCTTCAATCTACGTAGTCGCGTGCGTTTTTACTGCTGTCACAGTTCGTTTTATAGGACAGTTTGACTTTTAAATAATGTACCGAAGGTCCGTGCAACGTGATAGTGGAGATTCTATGCCAGAATTGATTATGTGCACCAGGAATCACTTTCGGTAATTCAACTTGGACAACGATCTGTGTATTAACGAGTTTCGGATGCGGTTCACCATGTTGACCCTCACTTACTGGTAGATGGGGATTACTTCCTCTCGGAGAGTTTTGCTTGAGCATAATCAGGATTATCGTCTGGGAAATGTATCTCTCCCTCTAAGAGGTTGTTTTTTAACGGATGCTTATGGTTTCGCCTTAACGTGGAGTCAGTGTTCGTTAACCAGCTGGGACGTCAAACAACTGGAACTGACTTCTGATTGTGTGGAGCTGAGATAGTTGCAGTGCAAAGCAGTGACTCTTCATATTGTACCGGGTAATGTGGCTGGTAGCGATGCCTCTTTCTCCCATGAAAGTCTCTGATGACTCTGACCTACAAGCAAAATCACTCCGAGTGAATGATTGAATACACGCTAAAGTTGACAAAGCGATCACTTACAAGGGATGCGATCACGTCCGTACATGGGTTGACGAAAGATGGACACCAGTACTCGTCGACTGAGGTGAGCAGATATTGATTGTGAGTTCCGATTTTGAAGTCTCCGCCCGGTCTTTCAAAAGAATGGGTTACTATGCAAGTCAACTGCAGGTGCTGTGTGAAATCGCGAGTTGCTTTTAACACGTAGGAAATCTGGCAGTCGTCGATTTTGGAGTCTTCTTTAAAATGGAATTAATGTTTTCTGCGTACGAAACGCATTGCTCTCGTGACACAAGGATGACACAGAGTTGTGTAGCTGATTTAGGCCCGGTTTAAACCTAGCTGAACAACAGCGGTTTCGATATGAGACATTGGTTACGCAGCTGTTCAAACGATGGACAGATAATGTTATGGTGGAAGGATGTAAGCCCGACCAGCCAACGTCATAATTCATCGTTCTTCGCTGTCGTTTTGTGATCATCATGGCTGCAATCAACTGAACGTTGGTTAGTGACCAGCTGAAAATGATTACCTACCAAATAATGTCTCCTTTTACTCACGGCTTCTACAGTCTTGCAAATCTCCTTCTCAAAAGACGAATAGTTTCTTTCGGTTGACGAGAAAATTGGCGTGAGGTGTGCTGCGGGCCATTTCGTTTTACTTTAAAGTCCTAACGATTGAAATGTCTGAGAAATTTGTTTCAGCTGTTCTGGGGCCTGTGGTAGTAACCTCGGTGGTTTTTTCTCTAGATTATCGAGTGACTGTATACCACTACCGATCACAAGCAACGTGTTATGTACGGGTGGTTATTTTCTTCAGGGGTAATGCGGAGTCTGCCGTGAGTATTACGAAAACATTCTAATGGTATGTTGTTAGAACTTCAGATCATGGGTTGCAGCAGGCCTGGGTATTTTGTTGGAGTCCTAGTAACCAGGCTTGTTGACTTTTGTTGCTGAATACACATTAACCGTCAAATTGTATTTTCGGGCTGCAGTGCGAAACTTTTGTCCACTTTCATCATGGGTTTTCCTGGTTTCAGTCACAAATGGTGACGTTGCCAATATACTTCAGTGTTTCAGTCACGTTTCCACCTTTACTGTTGAATCGATTTTCTTGTGAAAACAGGCGACTCTGTCAGTGACATCGAAGGGTATTCCACAGAACTGGTAGACATTTCTACAGTCTTCTAAGACAGTAACCTTTTGTCTCGAACAGGAAATTGGTGATAGGTACCTTGAAAATCCAAAACGGTGAACACGTTATACGGTGAAGTGTCTGATATCGTTTCGCCGATTTTTTGAAATGGATGGGCATTGCAATGGGGGACTCGGTTTACGGTTTGGTGTACTTCACGATCATTCTTTCGTGACAACCGTTGATTGTGGTAGTAGGGAATGAAATAGGAGCGCGCATCTCTTAGACTAGGACGGTATTCGCTGAATAACATCTTGATTGTGTAGTGTCAGGTCTGCACCCCAGACCTAAATTTTCGAACGAAGCCCGTGGCTTCACGTGGACATCCACCACTCCACAAAACGGGAGCGCAAGCTATCTGCCTTCGACTGATACCTCTACTTTACTATGTAGCTTAAGGAAATCATGGCCAGTAAATATGCGCACATTGATTTGCTGTTGTGAACAGCTAATCATCATCATCATCATCATCATCATCATCATCATCATCATCATCATCATCATCATCATCATCATCATCATCATCATCATCATCATCANGTGACGGTGTGAACAGCTAAACCCGGAAAACTAACATCTTTGCACTTGATATTTACATAGCAGTGACCTTGAGTGCTGTTATACCCTTGTCCATACTGGATTTTCTTTTGGACCTATGAAAGGATCCTTTTTGTTAAAGTCTTCCTTTTGAGGACAATGATATTTCTCCATTGTATTTTCGGGCTACAAAAGTGGCTTGTGGTTGGTCTGATGGAGTAGGCTTTTACGGCTTTCCTAATTCCAACTGCACGCATTGGCTACCATAATGGGGCAATTTCCGAGAGAATATTTGAGTTGTTGGAACCGTCATTTGGTCAAATCAGATAATGGAGACCAACCCATAGGGGGCAGAGGACGAACTAATAGATGTCGTCAGTCACCCGTGGCCTATGGCTTTGTAAATATGTTTTAGTATTTCAAAACCAATCATGGGTGATAGTCACAAGTACAGCCGCGTCGGTCCCGGTACCCTCAGGAGCACTGTTGAAGCTTTCGATGGAGGCGATGATTGGTGCGTGATAGTTCGCCAAAATGGAGTCAGTTGCAAAATCTCGTTTAAATGGCTCCCTGTCAACTTTGTCAGTTACGTAGCGCAACCACGCAGAGGTGAAATTTCGAAGGAATCGGAAATCAACACAGTACTGAAACGAATCTCCATATATCTGACAGTGACACTCGCACTTTTGAAAATACTTGCGAACAGAAAGTTTGAGAAGGAAATATCGACGATTGTCATCAACTGATATTTGTCTAGGCGGTTTATCGCTGTGAAGTACCTGTGCCAAACTCCTGTGAGCACAAATGCCGAGGAGAGCCGGGCGGTTTGACAACATCTCGTCTATCGATTGTTGTAGTGCTGCACGGACTACAAACTATTTGCTGAATTAATGAGACCAACTTCAAATTGTTTCGCACAAGGCTGATTCGGTGCCGCCTGAGGGGGATGAAAGCATGCATTTTTGCCAACATCTTCAGAAACTGAAACTTACATTTGATTGGAGCCATAACAGGAACCTCTACCATTAACTGTGCAGTGTGAAAGGGTGCTCGCGGCGATAACGTCTTTAGATAGTGTTTCCGTGCTCAGGTAGATAAACTAAGGACCGGCGCAGTTGTATCAGCAATAGTGGTCATTTGTGGCAATGCCTCTTGTTTTGCTGATTTGGAAGGCTTATGTTTCGAAGGGGTTTGTCAAAGGGCGGGGCTGTTGCGATGAGCACCGTATTCATCCATGTTGAATTTTAGTGAGAACTTCTTGAGCATAGTGGAGGCGAGAGTAATATAGCGGTTGTGGTTCTATTATGATGCACTGATTATTGGAGATCGTGATCAATTGTTGGGCCAGCGAGAATAGCGCATGCGTACTCTGGAATAAGTAGACTGCTGCTAAAAAGCCCATTACGGGGAACATTCAGCTCATTTTGTCCACCACACTGAGCGATTTTGTACGCACGCGATGGATGACAACAACGCGGGGGTACTGCCGTAAATATCAAGTCCATTTGTGAATGATAAAATCCCTGTTCAGGATTAACACTATACGAGTAATGTTCATGCAAAAAATTGGTTTCGTTGGATGAGAGTTGTAAATTTTTCAACTGGTTCTGTTGTCACTTCATCAGAAGGTGAAAGTTTAAGTTATCTGAAGCAGGTGTACAAAGTTTCGAAGGATATACTCCATAATATCGGTTGTACATTCCAGTTTAGTTCAAAGTTCCGATTGTTAGAACCACTACTCACCTGTAGCTGTACAGTGGTCACAGTGGACGAACGTTATCAAACTCAGACAAATTGCAGTTCATCACACTGTATCCGATCACTTAGTTGAATGCAGTGAATATATTTAAGGTGTCTGGCAATCGTGTCACATCTTGATAAGCTTTCCGATTTAGAACATTCTTTTGTGGATAATCACATATGAATACAAGCGCCCAAGCATAATAGTATTTTTAGGCGCGTGCGTGTGCTTTGTTGCTGGGTGGTATAGGCATCCGCCCCACTAATTTCGGTATGTTGTATTACCGAATAGTTGCTACACTCGCTGTCCAGGTCTTTGCAGTTTCAATGTCCTTTTCAGTTGATAAGCACTTGCTAATGTATTAGAAAGAGAATGAACGAGTATTTTATCCTGTTTGTATAAAGTCTTCTGGTCTCTCTATCATTTGGCTGTTCAGTATGAAGTAGGTTTCTCTTCGAACATGTTGACAGTTGTTTTGGACCAGTTTAGATGCCTGGACTTCGGATACCCTCATTAATCATGTCAGCTCACATGATGCTAAACATGTTTGTTATGTTTGCTCACATCTTTTGTCATTAATCTTCTCGTACTTGTTGGCTGTCGTTTTCGTTTTTGACCAGGCTTGTCCGAATTAGTGAGTTTTAAGCATTCTTGTAACCCCTTTCTTGGTACTACGTTAAACCCTAACTCAGACTAGTTGACTATCGAGTTGCGGCATTAGCGAAGCCAACGACTTTGCGCCACTCAATTGATAAACCTGAACTTGTTTACTCGAGCTGTTCATTCGCATTCCATCCAACCTCTGCATTACGAACAACTTGACAAGTGAGCTGCTGTTGGATGCTTAAGACAATTTTACTGGTTCAACTCTTTTTCAGCAGCTGGCCCTTTTGTAAGCTGTTCTGTCAGTGCACCCAGCATTTTCACTATCGTGACATGCAAATCTGAAGCCGCAGTAACATATTTAATCCCCGAACATCTTAACACGTGCTGTAAGTCCTCAAAACACACTGGCTTGGTTGAGTGGCAGATACTAGTTCTTCCTTGCGTGGAGTTTACTGTCTCATTTTGGAAAGAGCGTAACCTTGTGCGGCTTTCAAGAACGGTTAGTTTTCATAATGTTAGACCTGTTTGTGGTGTTGATATAACCCGTTATGTTTGCTGCAACCGCAGAAATAGCAAATATCACTTGAAGTCATGGCCTGCGTTATCGTTCATCGAAGAAAAATCCACTTGACTTTCTTGTTCCAATTACATTGCTTTATTCTTACATTAAAGTTAGCATTGTTTTGTATGCGGTCTTATTATTTTTGTTAGCACGCTTCATCCTTTTAGACTCTTCTTTCACAAGCGGTGTATGGTGGCATCACTAGTGTTTAGCGTGATACGTTGCGTGTGATCGTATGATTACCACAGCAGATGAGGAAACATGGCAAATTGTGAAGGAGAGTAGCGACAGATATAGAAAAAGAAGTCAAATCGGCGCAACGCTAGTGACATTGGCTTCTGGTCTTTACCATATAAGACAGTGTTCTCAACTACTAAGCCTGCTGCTGCAAATTTACCCATCTGAACTTTAGTGCCCCGAATCCAAGTCGCGCTAACCACTACATTTCCTCTCCCATCTTAACCCACAACTTACAAACAACGCAATAAGTGTAATCAGAAGGTGCTGTCTGTCCGGTTTGGGATCGCAAGGCCTCAAAAATGATAGCCTGTCGTAATCAGTAACGTGTGCACATTTCTACCGTTAATTCTTCGTTTGATTGTGCGGTATGTACTTTTTATTCTACTCGTTGCGTTGTTTTATTCACTGGCTGCTTCGACTATGATATCCGCGAGTGTGGCTCAAGCTGAGAAGTGTTTATGTCGTGACTGCTTGTCTGTCCAGTATGTCTACTTATACTCTATTCGGTCTCATTGGCGTCGTTATCGCCATCGACGTCAGTTGCCACATGTCCATCCTAAAGAGAACTCTCAGTCTGCAAATCTGAAGCACCGATTTCAATCGGATTGTTTAGAGCGTTTCTAGAAGGTGAAGAGTCTTTCATTCTCTGTTCAAGGTTATTTTTAATCTGTGTAGCGCCGTTGTACAATGCTTTCAGATGGAGCAAGTTAGTTCGCTTTTGGGCTGTTCCTTATTAGCGTCTTGATCTGAAGATTTCAAATATTACGTTTTAACAGTGCGAAGTTTGTTGTGAACAATTGATGTCATTGCGGACTTGTTGGTGCAACGAGGATGAATCTCATTTTATAGAGGACCATGAGGGTGTCTGTACCTTGTAAACAAACAGCCGATTTGCACATGAGTAGGACAGCGTCTGTAAATAATCAGTCTTTTGCTTGTGGAACTGGAAGTATTTTTTTTATTTTCGCAGGTTATTTATTGGATGCCAAATGACCTTGCGAGTTTTGTCTATCCAGAGTCACGTTGTTCATGGGTATGTCGGTAATCGTAGCGCCACATTCCCGCTTCAAGCAAGTTATTTTTCAAACCACAATTATTTAAATTAGGTTCTTGGCATAGAAGTCGACTACATCAACTCCGTACAGTTCTCAAACCATACAGGTACATTCAGCTTTCCCATCCTTACTTTACTCTGGTTTAATCACTGTTCTGTTGAGGATATCCATGCGTAAAAGGTCAAGTGCTGAATGCGACCGATCTCAAAGAGCTGTACGCCGGATTGAAGGCAAACGGACTGCATCGTTACACTCATATTCTTACTGGTAATCGATACAATGAGATCTCTGTTACGCTTTCCTGTTACAGGCTACGTTGGGTGTGCTGGATTTCTGGAAGCTGTTGGTGAAATCATCAAGGATCTCAAGGAAGAATTTCCGACCGTGAAGTATTGTAATTGATTGGAATGTTTTTATGTGTCTTTTACAGATTGTGATCCGGTGTTAGGTGACGCCGGAGAGCTTGTAAGTTTACCCAAAACGTGGCTTTTTTTTTCATTTAGCTCCTACTGTCAGAATGTGTAATGTCCTTTTCCAAATTTCTAAGTACTGTACTTCATTGTCGTTTTCCATAAAGCTACCGAGATGTTACAGCGAAGTCATAACTCGTGGGCGCCCTGTATAAGATGAAGTGGGAAATGCTTTGAAATGTATTTGTAACAACCGTCTTCCAACTAGTTATTTGAGAATTAAAACTCAGTTACATGCAAACTCCGTCGTCACAAGCAACGTTCACGGAACTGGTACCCGGGCGAATAAGAGCATTATCTCGCAACGCGAAGATTCAATCTCCCATTCACACTATCCTAACAAGGACGAAACCAATTATGGAGTGTCGGTTTGAGGATAAATATCAGGAGGCATTATAAACATCATTTCGAGCCGTATAGGCCGTAGTCAGTACAAACCAGTGATCCGAAGTGGACTGTGTCCATCCGAGCTAACGGAGTGGAAACAGTCCATAACTTGATTATGGTACATTTGTTTTGGGCCATTATCATCAGGTGTTTACAATTGCATGAAATGCATACGATTTATACATGAAACAATAAAACAAGTCATGTAATTGTCTCACAGGTTGGGGCAGATCACTGTACTGAAGGTGGGTGTTGATGTGTGTGTCTGAAGTGACACATGTTCCAGCCATCTTTGAGATCTGCTCTGATGCACGAACCATCACTGCTTTGATTCCGTCAGGATAACCGCTAACCGATCGCCGGAAAAGATTCGTGAACACCTTCAAAAATAGTTTTTGCAATGATTCGGTGAAGTCCACTTCAGACACAGGCTCTCTTGACCGTTCACTGTTAAACTAATTGAAATCCGACCAAACTTGAGCCAGTTGACGCTATCAGCTATGGAACATCATAAAACTGCAAGGAACTGAGCAAATTAGTAAGGTTCGGTGTGACAACATGGCAACCCCACCTGACTTAGATGACTGGGCGTACGTTGACGTGTAGATCAGTTACAATAAATGTGGTAGACTTAGCTTTGTCAATTCAGAAGAATATCTGCTTAATTAGCGTCGATAGAAAAGAGAAAAACGATATTTTTGCGATTTGACAGAGATTATGGACCAAAAACTATGGACGGTTCTTTGACGAAGCATATGTCCTTGTGATGAATACCATCCAAAGGATAGATGTTGAAGGCCCTACCCCATTCACGTAAAGAGTACTATAAAGTAAATAAGTGTGAGGTTTACAACGGAATCCGCGCTTACTTTACTATCTTCGCTTTTGTCCCTTCTCGAAGTGAATAGATGATCGTGACAGAATGGTGGACATCATCTTCGTGAACGACAGTAAGCCAAAATTGCGACCTAACACTGTAATGATAAAAAACGATATGACGAACAAGGCTAAATACGTCCTGTTTGTATCACAGTTTTGTGAGTGGATTATTACGGGGGTAAAAAAGAAACTGGGATGTTTGTGGAGTCAGTCAACTTTATATTAAGCTGTAACCATGACGCCACTTGACAAGCGCACGAACAAAATGTTCCAAAGCGCATATGAATCGTTGGCTTCTGTTGTGGATAAATTTCGACGCCTCACTACCTTCGACTGGATGGCATTATCCCGCCAGATTGAACGAAGCGCCTCCGTCACAATAATCGAACGACACATTTCACAAGGGCGATATAATTGGTAATGCAGACGTCCCTAATGTGTTGGCGAGGCTGAATATTCTCCACCATCTAACCGACATTTCGTCCCTACACGTAGCCCTGAATGCACTCAAAACTGCCAGTGTTCGCATATCGTTTGGTTTTTAGCCAGAGCACCCCATCTCCATTTGCATATCGTGTCAGTACCGTCCCCATACACCAGGGCCGGCCAGAGCATGCTTCAGCTGGCCATAAATTCCTACCGAGATATCCACGATATCGCAGACTTCGCTACCTTGGGTCGTCGCTAAATCTGTTCTAACCTTTGATGCCTAAACTAGGAGCGATGTTACACCGCTCGTTAAGCGGTTGGGTTCTCACCTTAATTCTAAAAGATTGGATTCACATCGAAATGTTCATTGCAGTTGTTTCCTTATTGCTACGGAGCCGTCTCTTATCTCGCTGAGGTAAAGTTGGAGTCTCTTGTTCTATTACCAGTAACCGAAGCTAAGTCTGTCAGTAGATAACGGCTAGCTCCGTCTCTCCCTGCTCAATAGTACCCCTTGGGTTCAACTTCATTCGATTGAAGGCCAGATTTCAATTGACGTTCCATTTGGTTGTCCTTCTGAACCAACGTTGATCACTCATTCACCTCAACTCACTGCCGACATATCAGATGAAACCCCATCCCACCGTTGCTTGTACTACCCGTGGCGTATGGTTGTTTTTATTTAACGCTGGCATGATTCAAACTTTCGTGTGTATTGTGTTTAGAAGTTCACTATAGTGTGACCATGTTTGTAAACACATGAGAGTGTCGCGACCAATTTCACAACCCTTTTAATTGCTTTAAATAGAACTAACGGCCTTCAAAAAATTTCCAGTTTGGTGATGTTTAGCTACGTCATTTAATTGCACATTAGAAAACAGACTTAACATTTCAGAGCTAAGTATAAGGTTGAAATTCTTTTTTCACGGTGTGTATATACTGCGGTGTTCACTAATGAGACAGAACAAAAACTTCAGATTCTTCTCAGTCGTTTTCACCTCGGATGAACTTGAGAGATCTCACCCGGTATCTTTGAGGTAATAGTCTGATCTGAGAGTCAACAGGTCGTAGTTATAGTTTTGGTAAAGAGGAGTCAACGATTCAAGAGTCTAATTCGTTTCGCTCACTATTGGCAAGGATTTTTTCTGGCTAAAGGTGGATAACACTAATTCCACTAGAGAACTAACAAGTCCGCACCTTCTTCATACATAAGTGTTATTAAGTGGGCAATTCACATTCTAACCGATTGGTTAATATTTGTACCTCTATCCTCTGCTCTGTATTCACCGTTCCATCAGTACGTCCCTGCCGAACTCATTCCAATCTACAAGGAGAAAATACTTCCTCTAGCGGACGTGATTTTGCCTAATCAATTTGAAGCCGAGTAAGTTTACTGTTTTCTTTTCTATCTGCGGGCTGGAACCATCTGTATACATTTAACAGCACGTTGCTCGTCTTGTGGGTTTTTCCGCAGATGTCCTCCGTTGAAACTCACCATGATCTAATATCTGCTATTTCGTTCGGTAGATGTGCTGGAGAGTTCACATAGCCTCACATCTGCGGTGTTTGTCACTATTCACTACGAATATTGTCAGTGAACTCTGGTGCATTCCTCATTAGGTTACTCAGTGCTTGAAACTGCTCGGAAGACAAACCGGTATGTGTTAATATTTCATTATGCTTACTCTCTGATAGACTCTGCTCGTCCGGTGATCCCCTGTTTGAACTCTTCTGGTAAAAACGGTCTGACCGGGGATCCAACATATAACCCTTCGAGTTACAAGTTGCTTCATTCATCTGCCCGACCGGTAGTGAGCACCGCTTGCTGTGATGTGTAGCTTGTTCACGCATCGTTAGTGTGAATGGACGCAGTTCTTAGATTTTGCACCGACTATATCCATGAAAGTTCGTGATGCTCATCTTCAAAACAAAACGATGTTGCATATCAGTCTGATTGTATGCCAGTCTGAGAACAAGTTGTGCATCAATTCACAACTGAATTAAAGCAGCTAATAGAACTGAAAACTGGACAAGATATACAGCGATAACAGCAGAGAGAAGTTTTTCTCCGTTAGCAATGCACTGTGCACAATTCTTCGTTTGCCCTAACTTTTCGTAGTTTAAGTTCGTTTTAGAGAAAAGGCGGAATACTGGGACCCGCTCGTCAACACCTTTGCCCCTACAGTCCTTATGGCACATTTGTCTGTTAAGTTTGTAAGAGATTAACATCAGTAACTACCGTTTGTGCTTACCCGATGTCTTCTCATTGTTCACTAGTGTCTGTTCGTTGGAATTGGTCAACTAAGTCGGTGATCACATCGAAACAACTAACCTGAAAATGCGTTGAACTATGTCAGTACTGAAAGAAACTACCGTCGTGTTGTACAATTAACATTCATATTAAATTCAACAGAGGGTTTTACAACTGAACAAATGGGATGGCAGTGAGATCTATGAAACCGGTTTTGACGGATATGAGGACATGTTTCGGGTTCCAGACAGGAAGCCGGATAGAACTAACAGAGGCCAGTCTTGATGCCAGTCTCCTCAGATCTTTACGCCAAGTCGTGAGCTGCCCACTGTTCTTTCTTTCTTCAGCCACGTCAAGAGAGCGCGAGCAGGCCTTAATATAGTGGGCGTTGAGCAAGCATGCATACGATGTATCCGAGACACCCTGATTGATGAAACTAAATTGCTTCATGTCAAGAAAGATTATCGTTTCCTTATGCGCCTCCTTTTGCGTCACCATTGCTACCACCCCACACGGGCAAACCAGACAGTCTAAGGTCACCGTTTGCATGGAACGTCCAAATTTCATATCTGTAGAACAATACGGTGGGCAAAGTCACGCTTTACACCTCGCCTTTTAACGATAAACACATATCACGCTAAAGTCGGATGTTTCTCACATTCTTTCAACCATGTACAAAGAGATCTCTTCTCTAATACCACCCCCAGCTATACTAAAGCTCTACTTTCGCATGAGTCTAGGCTGCTGCTACCTAATATTGTGCGTAACCTTACACTTAATGCATTTGCCTACTCTCCCTTGTCTATGTATCCCACTCCGTTACCTAACGTGTTTCGGAAGTACAACACAACTAAGTTTTACATCCTACGCTGACTGATCGATGGCGTGCAAAAGTTGTAGTCAAACAACGATTATCGTTCACCTCGCTTTTCCTGTTGTAGCTGATTTCACCCTTTTACTACGGTTTGTAAAGTCATACTTTCGGTCATTCATTCTTTTTTTCCATCGACACTTTTATGCTAGTAAATCCCACTCCCCCCTGTAACTGAACTAAGACTCCCATCACTCAAAGTTCGTTTTCTTTTGTTCCGCAAAAGCCACTATGCTGCTTTGTTGCCCGTGGAATCAGACTCTGCGTCGGCAGCAACGACCGTTCCGTTACACCTTTACAGGCAGCATCTTTCCCACTATGCTCTCCAGCCATGGGTCATATTCTGGAGTTATCGAAAAGATCGTGCCGCTGCGCGTGAGTCTATCAGTTCCCTTTTCGAGATCCTCGGTCGCCGTCTATATTAGTATTGACAATAACAGACTCTTACTCGGTCGGAGTGCAATAGTGTACCCAAAACTTATGTCTCCACGTCAGAGGATGTCCTTTAATGTGTTAAGTGCATCTTTTTGGAACGATCGTTGTCGAAAGCCGCTTGATTGTGCTATCGAATTAAGTGCTTGAGGCACCGGACCTCTCTCAGGCAAGATGCCAAGTCGTCTGTTGGCACTTCATTTCTGTTGGCGAAACGGAGGCCTGTGTCTACTATACTAAACAAACTGTTTAAAGCCGCTTCAGTTCAATCCGTTAGTAACTCTCATTCTGTGCGTCCGATGGTGACGGTCGCTAATTTGGGACTCTGCAAAGACTTACAGACTTTGAACACTAAACTGTCACGTTATCTACGAGTCACGAACTCGTTGTTACATTGCTTCGATTTCTTACTAGACTGGATCTTAGAATTGTGTTCTTATCTAACTGTTAATTGCTTTTGAATGACTGCCTCACTCTTGAGAATTTTTCTCAATACAACGTTCCGCTGGTGAGTTTAAGATGGGCACGAGTGCATGACTAATCTTTTCTCTCCAAAACCGACAGCAATAGTGTGTAGTAGACGACAAATATGCTTATGAAGAACGTGAAAACGCCACCTTACGACCGCTGAGGAGTCTTACTATACTGCTGAATGGGACGAGATGTGTTTGTAACGTCATGGCGATTGACTTCTTAGGACGCTACGTCATACACCAGCATTTATCCCAGTGTTAATGATTGCAGGTTTATCCTCTTCACTCAGCGTACTTCCGGTGAGGTCCCTTTTCTCGGCATTTGCTCTTACGGTTAACGATACCTCCATGAGCTTGTAACCATTGCTGAACATCACCAGCTAATGAGTAGTGTACATTCTCAGTGAGGTGTCTCTCAGCCTGTCCTTGACTAATATAACGAACCAGTGTTCTCAATTCCGATAACTTGTATCTTCAGCGAACCTTGTTCATCTCCGTTAATGTCCTTGATGTAGAACTTGGTGCCACCCCTTAGAGTCACCGAGGTCGAATTAAGTTAGCTGTCTATGCATCAAGGTGGTTGTCAGACCTTGAACGCAATTATTCCATTGCATGAGAGAACCTTGGTATGTGCTTGCAAACGTGAAAAATGGCACCTATATTTGCTCAAGAGTCTGTTTACACCGTACATAAACCATGCTGCCGTACAACGCTTTCGAGTCATTATACTAGAAGCTTTTGACCACTCGGCTTCAGCCATTCGTACTCACATTTTTGTGTAATTTTGCTTACAGGCTTACGTGCTGGCCAAAGTGCCATCATCATCATCGTCATCATAACAGCCATGAGCCTGACCAAAAGGTACCGTGGCTCGGGCCGCCGCTCACCTTGAGAGTGACGTGGAATATCCTAGAAGGAAACATTACTACGAAGGTCAACAGAGATTAAAGAAGACTAAGCGGAAGAACTAGAAATGGTATGGATACAGGTGCGCCATTGACTGCAACACATCGCCATCTCGGATAGCGTCTCTAACCAGCGGTTTGAGTGATCACGAGGACCCCAGCCAGGCAGGCGATGCCTGCCCACTTTGCTCGATGGAGCAGTCAAAGTCTTCATATTTCGTGACCACGTTGTTGCTTGACCACCACGCGGTTTAACCCAATCGCTAGTGCCCTCAGTATATAATGC
>QNGE01000353.1:255985-291613 GCA_008508345.1 Paragonimus westermani | reverse complement strand
GAGGAACATCTCGACACGATGTTGGAATACGGTCAAGGCCAACACTGGGTGGATGGCGGACAGCACGAGCAGCCGGACGAGCCATCGCGCAAGGAAATCGGACAAACAGACGAGGAATGGCAAGCGGACAACCCTCCGATAGAAGGCACCGGTCACACACGTGTGAACGGAAACCGGGGTGTGTGTGTGCTGCGGGTTGGAATTACGACTCATAAACGAGGGAGCGCGCGTTGCATGTGACTAGCGATTTGGACAATAAAGATTGTGCTTTGTTGGACGCCTTCTCGCTACAATATCCTTAGTTCAAGAGCAGCACTTGTATTCGTGCCTTAACCACACAACACATCAACGCAAAACACGTTCACCAGTGAATCAGAAGGGAAAAACCAGGGCCAGTTAACACAACTCGTGGAGCACGAATACACTGTGACGACACAGACACACGTGTGTAGGACTGGTTGGTCAGCCAATCAACAACCGGGTCGGGACGCACATTTGCAGTCACGCATGCTGTTGCCGGCATCCGTTTCGGATTTACCTGTCCTACGAACCAAAGTCAAAGGACGCTTGTGCATAGCACTCGCCACATGTGGTTTGCGCTGGATCACCTATGGTTCCACTCACAAATCACGCATCCAGTGTAAACCTGAAAGAATATAACCAGTAGTCACGTGAGTGGAGGCCTTTATGGTCTAGCTGACTTGGGTTGGTTAGCCAGATGGTAAACTTGCATTAAACTAAGCCCCTTATCCCTCGGACACAAAAAATAGATAGACCCTGTTGGTAAGATCTAAGCTGGGATGAAAAGCATTGAAAATATAAGGTAAGAAGTAGTTTAACATAAGAGTACATGTTATTGCACTTCAGCTGAAAGAAAGAAGAGCAGCAAATTTTACAATTCGACTGAGAATCAAAGGAAATACTCATCATACAATGCGCTAAAAGGAAACCAAAAAAGGAAAGGTGAAGGCCACAGTGGCCAAGCTCTTCAAAAGAAGAGCGAGTGATTTACCAGGCGACGGAGGTCGTTGTTTGATACGAACAAAGAAACAGACCGCAGACGTAACGCGCTTGTGCGTAACACAGACGTCGTCTCTTCGCGGACGATTTACCAGGAATACGTCGGTGGCCTAGCAATCCGGGACAACTAGCGCACTCGTGGCCGCATTCACCTCAATGCTGTACACTCATGTCACCACGAACTATGGCACCTATAGTTCGTTTCCGTACGACGCGCATGAATTCACGGCCGCACAACTGTCGCTCCTTGAATCTTCGGGCGCCCGTCCATATGGTGTTCCTCCAGACGGTCCGGTGTAGGGTTATTTCCTCCCACAACGCGAAAGGCTTACTTCGGTAACATCGTAGTACTACAAATTCTGATTATCAACACCTAGCTTACCTACTTTTAGTTGCACGTACAGCAGTCTGATTTGGAATCCGTTCGTCGCCCAACCTGCAAACAGATTTCAACCGACAAGCTGATTGATCATTAGCATAGCTTACATCGCTCGCCAAAGTATTTCACTGTTCAAAACTACTTCCGACCACCGAATTTCCAAGATACGTCTTCAGATGTAGATAGAAGCGACTCAGTTACCGCGCATTTCTTTAATACAGTGCCCACGTTTCCCTGCCGTACAACAGCGTAAACTTCACCACTGTGCGTTAGACAATTAGTTTAATGGCTATCTTCAGGCTACAGTTCTTCCAGACATGTGTTTCAAAACTTCCGAAAGCAGTGCTAGCCTTCGACGTATGAACTCGCAGTTTGTGATCCACGACAGATCTGTCGGCAGATTGCCACGCAAGTAGCAGAAGTCTGCGCAACTATTAACAGCGTCTCCGTTGATTCTCATTCCAGTTTCTGGCACAGCAACTTCGCCTGGAGAAGACTATATAGAAGAAAATGCTTCATCTCCATTGATATTCAAACGCAATTTGAATGCCGTGGTCACGAAAGCCATGGCCAATCGTTGAAGTTCCCATCTGCTGTGTGCAAATAACGCACTATCATCTGTGAGCAAAAGCATGCGCGTCGTTGAGTTATATAGTCAACTTGGGACGTCGAGAAGTCGAATATTCAGCAAGCGGCCCTCCCTACCGTATCCAAATTCAACACCGTTCTCCGAGCATCTGTGGGCATTGCACTCACATATAAGCTAAATAGGGTTGGGGTTAAGACACCAACCCGGTTCACGCCACTGACAGCGTCAAAATCTAGATGAGACCCAATTGTGAAAAATCAGTGCTTCGGCTGGACTCGTACCGGCGACAGAAACAGCACACCGACACTCATTAGTAAGGCCAAAATCACCATGAATGAAGCCAATGATTTAGTCAACTGGACGGATGGGCTAAAAGTTTTCTTGAGCGAGTCTCAGAACTTCTTGTGTTGTCTGCGGTCAGCGTGGCCCTGCGTCAAATTACCTTGATTTTTCTATCAGTCACTCTTGACTCATCAAAGTCGTTTGGCGAGTTGACGACCAACATCCCGAAACGCCACTCTTCTGACTTCCTTACATGAGTCCATTGTGAAAACAGCGAACGCTGCATTCTTCACACGTATCTAGCTGGTGATAGCTGCATTGTTGTCGGCGAACTAGTCCGGCCGTTCCTGTCACTGAATACCGATCATCCCGATGATTGCTGTCGTGATTTGTTCTTTAGATTATTACCATATATCCCTGGGTTATTGAATACAGAAGCGTATTCCAGACGAACGGCAATTGCACGCTGGAACACCACGTATGTCTGAGTCCTGCAATCGTTTAGCATTCAGCTTCTACAGCCGTCCGGAGAATCTACAATGAACGGGCTTGCAAACATGAATAAGGAGACTGGTATTGACCAGCTTATGATCGGTGCTACATTCAGTTCCACGCATCACTCACGTGATACACATTTTACGAATGTCGTGCTATGCCAAGATTACGTAATCAGGTAGATGCTAGTCACCGTTTCTTGGGTGAGTCCACGTCGTGATATCTCTCGCATCCAGCTGGAATCGGGTGATCGTGATCGCCAACTTTTAAGTAACACACAGTTGGAGCAGTACATCACCGTTCTCATTGATTGCACCAACATCGTGAGATCCGAGGCCTCCTAGTCAAGCTGCCGAACTGATCCTAACTCTCAAGCTGAAGTCAACCAGAACAAACAGTCGGTCACCCACCTATGTCAAGCAAATTTTGGTGGACAGGCGGTCCTAGAACTGATACTTGTATCACCAGTGTGACACTTTTGTAGACTATAAACAGAAATTTGGTAAATTCAACTTGACCGAGTTGCATATGCATGAACATGGCTCATGGGTGGATGTCGTGCGGTTCACATACTATCAAAGAATTGATGCGGCCCGCGACAGCGAAGCGGACACCTCCTGAACAACCTTTGCCGAGTAACTGGTGTAATAAAATCTGTATCCAGCTCCTGCTTCTAGGAGCCTACTCTGGTCCACAAGCCTTGTCTCACTCAAGACTGCTACTTCGGCTTAGTTCCGTGGCGATCAGTGAGATTCGGTGTTCCGGTCCCCCGGTGCTGCATCGATTCAACTGCCCAAGCATACCCCACGTCCCAACAGACAACGTCTCGCATGCACGGATATGTCTCAGTTTGATACACGGAACCGTAGATTGAATATCTGCCTAAACAGTCTAACCTATGGGATAGTAAGGAATAGGGTTGTTTGAGGAACCCCACCTGGAAACTGTGTGTCAAATATCTGACCTGCAAAGCAGCGAGACATAGGGTTTCTTGGGGACGCTGCTAACGGGGGGCTAACCCCCGAAGGTGCAGTGAATAAGACGTTGACATGTCATTCCGATTACCTGCTGCTCGCAGTGGATTTATTTTAACCTGCATCAGCTTTCTACGAATTAGTGCAGCGTTTTCTTCTCTACAGGATACTATTCTGACGGTCACGATCAACCCCTCCTTTCGTGGGCAGAAGACAGCAGTACTGTAACAATAAATGGGGTTCTGTATACGCATAGTTTCGTGCCTCATTATCTTTGGAGTTAGTGGTGCTACACACAAATCTATGGGCTTAACTGCTCTTTACCTGGCTGCTCTTCGTTGGCCTATCTGACATGGTTGAGCCCGGGAGTATTCAAGTCCTAGTCAGCATAACTCTCTGGGTCGATGTGATACATAAGCTCGACCACCATACACGTGCAAGTTCGTAAACACACTTATTCAAGATTTCAACGCGTTCAATGGGCTCGAAGCCATAACAATAAGGGAAATTGTTTTACCTACCCGTAATGAACCTCTGGCACCCTACATACCAGAATCGAGGCTAAATGCTGTTCTCGGTGACCTTAAGTGTCTATGCATTTAAGGTCCAAACAGGAGTTAGTTGTTTCAGTTCGCATGCAAAGTTGTGGTTCCATCCCGGCATCTGTACAAACCATTGCATACTCAACAAAACCATAAGCGAACGTTGTCACAGACAACATGGACCTGATCTCAGTAACCCCAGTGAACTTGATCAAACTTCTGTACTAACTGACCTGACTTCAGCTTACGCTACGATGGCTGAAACACATGCTCAGTCCTTTCGGATTCCCTGAAAAAGTTGTCATTGACAGCGTATCTTAATTTACTAATCGCAGCTTTGTGAACTGTAGAATTTGTTATGTTTCACGGTTATACGCAATCTACGAGGGCAGCTGTACACTTATTGATTCAGACGGAACAAGACGGAATATTATAGATTTACTCAGATTAACCTGGTTCTGTACATGGTGGGTTAATAATCAACAAAAACACAGCTTACAACCAAGTGTAGTCCACATGTGGAATTCGATCGTTAGCAGTTGACACTTTACAAGGCAGTAACACAAGTAATGAAGTTGTGCGGTACAAAAATGCGACCAGGGTTCATTATGTCACTTGGAAAGACCTCGCGGAGAATGAAGTCAACACCGAACACCTTTACATACTGCAAATACGAAGGTGGTGTGGTGGATAGTGTGTTGGTGTTCTATCCGCCGATTGAGAGATCAAGTCCCTGAGCCGCTGCTTTGTCACCACATTATTCAGCAGCAACCCCAATTCTTTCTGACCGGATCTACCCGCCACAAGCGTTCTTTTTGTGGATAGAATCAAATATTCGACAATCGTTCCGTATAACCCCTCAGTAAACATAATCGTGGGAAAATTAGTCGACTCTTTGAAGAAGTCGTTCAGTCTCCCAGACTTTGTGGATCTACCTGGAAGGATGCCTGTCTATCGAACTCATGAATATGGGGCGACAGATGTCACTCCTGCTGAGATGACGTTGAACATACTGCTACACAGGAGACTTCACTTTGCCAATAATATTCCTGCTTCATGACTAGACTCTTCGAAGTCATGCTTCAGCTAATCAAAACTCATACAGAAAGATGTCACTTTCCCTTGATTTACGCGTACGTGTGAGCGGTAAGACGAAATATTTCGACAGAAAGAGGAATGTTGTTTGTGTATTTGCTGTTTTTACTGTCGCCGATGCCTAACTGCTCGGTTGTTCAGGCTTTCCCCACTCTGGTACCCAATCTGTTTTTTTATTGGTCTATTCTCCTACATAGCTTACCTCGTACTGCAATGGCTTTAGCGACTAGGCACAGTTTGACTCGTTTTCTTCTAACATAGTGCTATGTTTAGTTGTCTTCTTTTCCGTACAACTTTGTGGGTGAGTGCAGGTAAGGGAGGAGCACATTACATGTGAACGGTGCAGCGTATTGTGCCATAACACCTCATTCATCAGGTGATCCAACGCTTTTTATTCTGCACATGAATTATCACTCAACCAGACAATATATATGCAGCTTAACTTTGGCCAACGTTTCTGTTATCTAGAAGAAATTCGAACCAAACGGTGAAACAGTGTTTTACAACTCGGGTGAAATCTTTCCCTAGGTAGCAAGTTGCGGGCATGAAGAGACGATGTCGGGAAGTTGAATGACACGCTTCATGTGCTTGAATATAGGGATCTAAGACTTCTTTCACTTGACCTTCGGCCTAGTGTTAATAGGCTGATATGGACACACGACTCTCAGTCATCGCGTTGACGTCCGAATATATGTATGTGCATACCTATATATTGCATTATAATAGATTAAATCAAGTGATGTGTATAGTTGCCATGGTTCTGATTTTAATGTTCACGCACTGCATGTTGGATGTGGAAGGTGATTACACAGCGCTCAGAAAGCCTGGTCTGCGATAACACTGAGCTCAGAATGCCGGAGGGAATAAAGTGAGCACTCCTATTAGTTGCAACTTTACTCAAGGCGCCATCGGATGAGAGTTATATTCAACCAGGTTAGTTGGTTCTAGCGGGTGGCCTGCCGATTAGAATATCAAGTCTCTTCTGTACGGCCGAGAAATGTCCCCTGTGAATCTAGGGTTTAGCGAAATTACGTGTTCACCTCTTGAAATGTTTTCAAGCCGCGCGGGTGTCCTCAGGGTCTAAAAAATTTGCTTATGCTTGTGAACTTTGATAGTCAAAGCTTCAGCAAACCAGAAAATGCGTTACCAGTCGTTTCGAGGGATCTTTGACTTTGTGCCCTGTTCGGACTATATGCTTTACTGTTAACGGTGCTGGGTGCAGTCCGTCGGCCCGTATATGGGCGCATGCTGTTTTTGGTTGTTTCCAGCCCCCTTAAGAACATGCTCCTTAGTAGCAGCAACCAGTCGGTTTCACTGCTCTGTGTAGCTCATGGTGCATTTACACAAATATTTATGTAAACAGCGGAATGTAACAGACGTCGACTTTCTGCTGGTAGCCGAGGTGCTTGCTAAGGTTCTGGTTCATTGTACAATACACAGTTCTGCAGCGTTATAAGTTCTGAATATAATGGTTTCCAAGCCATTCTTTGTCAGTGTTGATCAACCGTCTCCTAGAAACGGGAGTTCTAAGTACACTATCTTCTTTGGTACCGTTGCTACCTATATGTTTGGAGTAATGACGTTGCTATATTTTTCAATAAACCGCAGGAAGCTCTCGTTGCTCTGCGGAATGCGTGTCCGTATGTTTAATTCCAGCGTTAGATTGATTTCCTTATATAGCCTCCGACCTTTGTGAAAAAACTTTCTACTCACGCTTCTCTCATATTCTACTGGGCGTACATCATATGCCATTCTGCTCGATTAAGCTTCCTGCAGACGGATTTTTTTATCATATCGTGTGATCTTCGGGTGACTAGAACCTCCAGGTTTTGATAAGCTTGACCCAAGTTTGAAAATAACAGTTGAATCACATATGCTCCCAAAACTGGCTAGGGATATCGTCTACACAACACCGGCCACGACAGACTGCCGTAATATAAATTCTACTTTAGACCTAAAGAAATTCGCCGGAAGTTTGGCCAATAGACTGTTCATTACAACTTCGTCCACTTGCCCTTGAGGTTGAACCTCATATTCGCGTGTGCAATGATGATTTCACTCCGGTCATTGGAATGGGAAAATGAGAGCATTATGTAGCTTAACACAAATTCGCGAATACCATGAAGTGTTTCATATGGCGTCTTTTCGGTAATTAAAGAATTCACATCAACCAAATCCATCGTTTCTCCTGGACAGCTGAACAGTCTACTCGGTTCACAAGTTCACTGTGTTTACTTTTTGAATTGTTTTCTAATCAGTTCAGATTAACGAGTTAGTCAGTGGGCTATTTTGTGCCACAGTGCGTTGCACATTGACACAGTGGATCGAAGTGGGACACTGGGTTTGTAGGTTTTAGATGGTCCCCACGTATACCTATCGACTTCATCAACTTCTATTTGTCAGTGATCACACCATTTGTCTTCGACTGTTCTAACTTACGGCCGATTTTTCCCCCGTTGTTTAGACTTAGTCGGGATCATCGTCCGGAAAAAATCTCCCAATGACACTAAGAGCCTCAATCTGTTTCTCCATATATTCCATTTTACACAGCAACGCAACCCCTGAGGCTTTGTTCGGATTTAACAACATTAAATTCTGGTTTTGTTTTATTTCCCTCAAACTTTAGAAGCTCCTCGCTGTTACCAGGTCGTGGAGCTTTTATGTGTAGTTCGGATGTCGGTAGGCTACATCAATTAGTTTTGCTTTCTGCCAATTCCGGCTTTCCTCGGAGGTTAGTGAATGATACTGAATTTGTCCATACAGATTTCCCAACTGAGCAAATGACTCAACATCTTTAGTTTTCTACAGTATTAAACGAAGGTTTGCACTTGAGTGCTTGATAGTATTTTCGGCGGCCGATTGGTGACATATTTGTCCATGTCTACGGCAAACAATGTTGCATTTGAAACTATTCTGATCTATTGAGCATGATTCCCGCCTTTTGGAATTTTGAGACGGTGTTTAAAGTCAGTCTCATGCCCGTGTATGATGAAATTGTACAAAATGTTAGTAGGGTTCATAGGTGCCATCTGTCAGGTTGGAAACCTCGACAATTTGCTTGGGATCACCACCTACACAGCAGCCGGCCATAGTTCATGGCGTGCCTACATCCGGGCGACTGCTATTGAGCATTTTACTTAATCTTGTTTCTAACAGCACTTATGTGAAGATTTCCTCCCTACAACTGTCTTCATCCTTGTTGGAACTAATTGTCGTACGAGGCGGAGTACCACTTCGTCAAGCTGAAGACCCAGGCTCAGCGCTTACGGCCCATTCTATGATAGGTCTATTATGATAAGGGCAAAGATCGTTGGTCAGATTTGCAGACTGTCAGCCCGATTCAGGTCTTCCTATCTGTGTCGATAGCCTAATTTTTAACTACCTACCTCATTGATTTTGACCTCTAATATGTCCAGTGCTTCACTGGTTCTTCACACATAATAAATGCATGGCTTATTCCTTGTTAAATTTGTATTGTTCGTAGGTTGCTCACTGGCTGTTCAATTACGGACGAAGCATCTGCACTGTCCTGTATTCGTGCCCTTCATACTCGGTTTAACGTACCTACCGTGGTGGTTAGCAGTACGGATATTCTCTCCGACACACATTGTTCTTCCCATCCCAATCTTGACTGTATGTTGGGCTACGCGAGTCGTCTGAAGCCGGGATTTCAGGGTGGGAATGCCCAAACTGTAAATCAACCCTTATCAGTAGAACAAGTTTATCATGGTGAGTAATTTCCGCGCGTTTTTGTACACATCTCTGATTACTTGATTTCAGACTGAATATCGGTTGTTAAAATACAGTGAAGTCCCGACAATACTTGATTCTTCTGACTAAGTCTGCGGAAATTCACGTCGCCTGGCAAACTACTTGACACCCGCATAGTTAAGTGTACGCGCTCGAGCTGATAACAGTACAGACTAACAATCGTATGGTTAAAGGGTCGAGCTCCGGTTACTTAAATATTGGAACAGTCTGGCAGTATACACTCCCAGTTTGTCGCTTGGTAGATAACCGATTGTGGTTTGAGGGCTCAAATCTTCAGCTTGGCTTTGCTGTGATTACGGACGTACGTTCGGATCCTGCTATGACAAATTTGCTTAGGGTTTTTATAGCCTAATGATCCCAAGTCTAGTTAAAAATACTTTGTATACATCTCGAAAGGTGAAATTTGAGCCTGTTATCTACCCATCTCCTCAGCAAGCGAAGACCAATTGACCTAACGCGTTCAAATCACAATAATATTAGTAATAATCACAATAAAATTCATGGAAAAATTCGTAAACAGCCACAATCGAAATCAACTGAGACCAACTCTTGATGCGGTTTCTTATTCAATTATAACGTTTAAAGGTTTGGTTTATGTGTAATTCGCGATAAATAAGGAGTGAAGAAAGGAGGGGAATTGATAAACAGACTGAAAATAACACATTGTTACGAGCAAGTTGCAAAACTTTACGTTTCAACCACCTCGGGTGGCCTTCCTCAGGAGTGTTGTAATTGAACTCACATTATCAAATGAACAGAGGTCACGTGAGAGTTACCGTGATTAGGTCAAAGGAGGGGAAGACCAAATATGATTAGAAAAAATACATGCTTTCCAGAACTGGATGCAGTTGAAAGTGTTAAAATATATTTAAAGAGATCTGAATTAACAAGATAAGTCTTGCCAAGTAGAATTTTAGGTGCAAAACTTTCCCAAGTGAGCTGATCATAAACAATTTGCCCAATGATCTGTCCACTAAAAATTCGCGCATAACCTGACAGATGCTTCATGGATTTAACAGCAACAAACCATGAAAACGAACGGGTGAACAGTACACGTATCGCCACACCGACTGATTATGTGATGAAGGATGGGAAAACTTTAGACGACAGACGTGAGAAGAAAGCTTCGTGAATTTATCAAAAATATCTTTAACGCGAGATTACCATGAAGAGTTCGGACCTTAATACAGAGTGATAACTGTACTCAACGACGATCTGTTGGGGTAAACGGGATACTGTGAAAACCACGGTTGGCGGCATCCAATTCGGATTAGCCTGTCACAGTGACCGAAGCCAAAGGATGCTTGCGCTTATCCATCACTGTAATTGGCTTACGCTGCACCAGTTGTAGTTCCACCCACACACCACATATCCAGTGTAAACCCGAACGAATAAGACCGGGAGTTGTGCCAGTGGGGCCTTTATGTCCAGCCGGTCAATGCTGGTTAGCCACTTGATTGGTTATTAGGGAAAGGGAACTCTTATCTCTCGGACACTAAACAGAGAGAGGCTGCAATGAAGAGATCTAAACTAAGAAGAAAGATTTGTGAAGTGTAATACAAGAAGCATTGCAGTATAGGAGTGCGGGTTAGTGCATCCCAGAGAAGATAGGGATGAAAAGCAAGACAAGGTCGCTCACACCACACAGTCCAGCAACTGAAAATCTGACTAACTTGGAGTAATGTTGGCCTCGTTCCCCCAAAACAGCACTAGCTTTATTCGTCTGCTACCGGTCAGTTGATTTAAAACACAGACTGTTAACAAAGATATATGAATGTCGGGGTCGATTGACCGGGTGGTACTTAGTCTCGTGCATATGGCAATTTCAGGATATCATCAGAGTGCTCGAATAATGGTTACAGGTGTTGCAATTCTTTGTTGAGTACGGTTTATTTTTGGCCCGTTTCAGTTTTATACATTGTGCGCGTTTCCATTCAACTTGATGCCCACTCCTTGGTTCAGGTCTGGCCTCAGGTAGACCGCATATCTATTGGTTATTGTTAGCGTAGCCGCCTAAAACACTAATGATCTTATTGGAACACACATTTAGCCTCATCGTGTGCTGCTGCCTCGTTCTTTTTATTACTGGTCGACAATCCTACTGACCTCAGTGGTCACCCCGCAAGAAATGGGCTATTATTGCTGTACGGCACGGATACTTAACTCATTTGGCCGGAATCTCAAAACCAATTCAGACAACGTGCATTGTATCCTGTTACGAGATGGATCATCAGCACTACAAGCACTGGATGTTTAAAACTCCTTGGAATTGCTGGCTGCCCCACCGAGCATCCATTGTGGTCGTTCACATAACACATTTGGAAGAAGTGTTTGCAAGAAGTTCGAACATGACCTACTTTCTGGTCATGATGGGCAACGAAATGAGACGGACTGTTGCCGCCGAGGATAGTAGTACATCCTTCATACTAATCCGTACCACTGTCCAAGAGCGTCCATTTGACAGTGATAATATCATCAAGACAGATAGTACACCTATCCGTTATAAGTCTAAACGCGTAAGTTGCTGGGCCGAATAAACAGAGGAACAGTTTAGGTAACCTCTGATTTCGTTGTTATGGTTACATGTATACGCTGTCTTGCCCTGGCCTATAGATTTAGAACCGTCCACTTGAACTAAGTTATGCGATTGTAAATGATGGCCGGATGCGACACTTTCCAAGCGGGGTAGTGAGGTATTAGTTGAAACGTTGGCACAGTTGTTTGGAACTAATTCGGACAATTGGGAACGTTCCTGTGAATCAGGGCCAATGATTAATAGCCCTCCTATTCAAAAGGGGAACCAGGAGCCTTTGCAAAAAGCAACAGGAAACTTGTTTGGCTCAGCTGTGACGGGTTCTTGCGTTTAAACCATTTCATAGACTAATTGAACCACAGGAGTCAGATATTAGGGAAGAGTAGGTAAGATTTGGCCAATTACTGGAACAACGTCATATATACCGCTGGTTAGAAGCGTTGATTTTTTCCGACCCTGAGCTGTTCTGCTACGTTCACGTGGTGGTCAGGCTTGTGTACTACGTCGATCCGGAGGACCATGCTGACTAGTGCTTTGTTCAGTTCAGGTCTAACCATGTCAGTCAGACCAAATGGGAGCGGTCAAACAAAAAGCAGTTGCACTCACAGAACTGTATGCCGCATACTGATCGCATAGGGATGCTTAGGTAGTGAAACACGGTCCTGTGGACATACATCAGAATTATTTCTATAGTTCTGGCACTTCTTTCTACCAAATGAGAAATAATTGAGTTATAAAGCGTACCCTCAAACAAAAGAGCGTTCCCTTCGCCCAACATATCACCGCGACCGCCGACGTGGTATCTTGTACGGTTGAAAAACGTGCGACATGATTTAATAGTTCGATGTAATTTCGAATGCACGCAGCGATCATCCGAACCAGGTGTCTTATTAATTGTGCCCTAGGGCCAAGCAAGCTTCTCATTGCCAAGTGAGTCAGACTGTTAAATCGTTGACTCCGGGCAGCGTCCCCCTAGAAAACCTTATCTCTTGCTGTCTTGCAGATCAGATTTTTGAATCGGAGATTCGGGGTGGCATCCCTCACAACAACCCACCTTTCCAGCATAAACGGTCCGAAATTGTCAGAAGTTATCGTTACCTTGACAGAGCAGTCATTTTCACTTATTTATCCCTCAGCCCGTAATTTTCCTCTCTTCAAGCCAGGACAACGGGTGAATATTGGCACTTTCTGCATTCTTGCGACAAATAAGGCAGCAAGCTGCTAAGGTGAGCACCTCCTGTAGTTTGGAGTTGGATGTGTGCCTTGTATCCGGAACGCGCCTTTGTGATCCCAGCTTTTTTCAATTATCTAACTTCCCCCTTAGTTGGCGTTATGGCTTAGCGGTTCTTTCTGATATCTGTTGACGATGAAGCCGAATTTTGCTGTCCAGCTGGGTTGGGGGCTGCACTATGTCCTAAGGCAGACCGGGGCTTATTAGGCGGGATCCTAATGAATGGCTGCCTGTCAACTGTCAGAATTAGTACCTCGAATAAAGCCATTCGACACTGAGTAAAAACACGTTGTTTATTTGTTTTGTGTGCATATGCTTCAACAGACGACAGTTTAAATGCGGTCAAAGACACCGCTCGTAATACGGTCATTGGTTTCCCGAGACTACGCAAACACTTGGACATCAGTGTGCTTGCTGATGATATCAATGTATAAAAGAGGAACGACTGAGTGGTATTTTTGAGATCCGAATGTGACTTAGTGACGATGCTCATCTTGTAAACTGTGCACCGAATTGCACGTTTCAGTACCAACGAGGATAATGCATCACATGTAAACCACTTTATGGCACTTAACCATGTGCACAAATTGATCACTTTGCCTTCAGCTATCGGTAGCGTCACTCTGTTGAGGATTGCCGTTTTGAATTAATCACTCTGCAGTTTTTTGTGTCCGCTTCGCATTATGGTTTGTTCGCAAGTCATCTGTTGACAAACAAAACTTGAGTTGCGAAGATACACGAAACGCCTATCAAACAGCATTGACTGTCAAACTGTTCAGATCACAACGGTATACTGGTTGGAACGAGTACTGAGCAGAAGTCTCAACCCCTATGCGAACCTGATGTGAAGTGGTCTGTACCGAAGGAGCGGTGCAGATACATTAGGGAGATTTTTACCGTTTCAGAAGGACAAGATTCACAGAGTCGGGGGCTGGAGATATGTTGAGATAGTGGCTAATGAGGCTGTGTGGCGTGAACGTTTTTGTTCGTCCAAGTTGTCAATGAAGTATGTGCATTCAATGACGTGGGGCAGAAAAAGCCATGAAGAAACCATCTCGCTATCACTTATAGCTCAGTTGTTTGTTCGCATTGTGTAGACATCTTGATATTGAATGTTTGAATATGGACGTGTTTGTTTTTGATAGTTCGTTCCCATTTTTTCCCTCTTTTCTTGGTTGAGGTCTAATTTTTTCCTCATATTTGTATGACATTTTAATACCAGCGAGAACCACTGGCGTATTGGTGTCTATGGTGATGATGATAATGATCTTCGAAGGGCCTTTGGTCTGTACCACTCCTCATGGTTTCAGAAAATGACCAGTGACCAACGTTCATATGGAGGCTACATATCTGTGAATTGTACCGTCGTTGCAAATCTTTATTCTGTTTCACATATTCGTTGTACCTCATCCGACCTATCCGACTGTTCGTGTGTATTTGTTCACTGTGACAAGCTCCAAAAATCGCTACTACCAGCACACAAAAGTCCCTGACGTGTTTTGGATAGTTCCAACAAATATACGTTGAACATTGACGCGTTACACAGCGACGTATAGACCGATCGCCTCATCTCAGCAGGACTACTGGAGAGAATACTTCAAATGACCCACACAGATTGCCTGAAACAAGTTCATACAAGTCAAAGTCCGATCGACCAGTGCGTTTTTCAGATCACTGTCATGCCATGACCACACTGCCGGCAAGAGGTTACTTAAGTGTTTCTCATCTTCTCAAGTTGCTTCCATAGTTTGGTGTATGTGCTACTCATTGCTCCCATTTACACATGTCCGTAAAGAGTCACCAACCCTACAATCGCTTTCCACACCTAAATACACGTACAAATGGTCGCCATCTACTCACTCAGAAAATTGCAACGCATGACGCGTTTGGATCTAGGTCAGAACATGAGAAACAAGCATGCACCATGTGACACAGTTCTGTCAAACAATGCTGAATCAACCTTGTACGCCAATCGGGACACTAATGAATAATTATTGGTCCGGCCATTCTCATTGTTTAACGTGGACAGCGTTATTTGTTGGTGGGCACTCAAGCTGTCGCGGATGAGTTCCATTACACATTTCATCAACTCGCAATATTGCCCAGTGTGTACGCAAAAACACGTAACGCATTCGTCATGCTTCGTCATTTGCATCGTCGCAAAGACCGCCATTTGTTGATTACATTCAGGATTTCCAAAAGATGTACGCGCTGTGTTTTGCTCAATGAATTAGGGACTTGACTCATTCGTACGGAAAATGCATATAGACTCTCGGCATTTGACCGCGGCTTTCCCTGTCAGCTAGTCTGACTGTGTGATCAGCATGACACTCCGTTAATGTCTATTTCCGGAATGTGTAAGTTCGCGAGCGATAGTCGATCGAGGGAAAATTCCTAGGTTTTGTTAGTTAAATCACGTACTCCGTATGCCGATGAAAAGTCGGGTGCACCGCACGTTGTTCATTGTGTCTGTCAATGGGTGGACGAAATCGCGAGGTGGCCAGGTGATGACGTGGTCCCGATGAGTGAGGTTATTAGGTGTTGTCTGCCCGATTGAGACTATCCACACTAGTGTTTAGAAACACTTTCTAACGTGGCAGTGTGCAATAATCAATGACAAACCTTTGTCCGCAAGGTCGTTGGTTCTTTCTTCTCATTCCTCTGAGACACAGTTGTATTTGTTTCTTACTGTATCGTTGTCGGTGTCAACGGCAGTCCAAGTCATCGTTCCTACGGTTTTTTCTCGGCTACATAGAATCGTTCGACTCACCGAACAAATCCATACTTTTCAAATCACTCATGCACCTGGTTGTACCGAACAGACATCTGAACATTCTGTGAGCGCTTTATTCATATAATTCAGCTCTCAGATATGTGGTGAACCGCCTAGCACATTAAGCAGTTAGAACAGTGATCATCAGGACTGCCCTCTTTCATCATTTCTCTCCAGTTTTACCATTGAAGAACTACTGGATGGCTGCTTGTGGCAATCGAAATGCCAGCGTATGCCTTCTGCCTGGCTAAAACTGACTGATGTCGACTGTGCCAACGATAACGTGTTGTTGTTTGACAGTTTTCATGAAACAAGAGAGATAGGTAATATCTGGCGTTTTGCCAATTACTACTAGATTCATCTTGTAGCCCCATAGTGCAAAGCGCTTCTCCAAGGCTATAGTTACTGCATCGGTCTATCCTGACGGAATAAAGCTGTTATGATTGTTGACCGAGTGTGTCCGTGGTGGTAGAGTTAAAATAAGATTAAATGAAAACCCCAGGCTAGTACGCTTTGGCGTAACCTGTGCCATCTGTGAAATCAGCAGGTATCTTTCTGAACGACGTTTGTAAGCCAGTTGTTAAATGTGGCCTTTTGGTTTCAACCGCCGACGCCTGCCTTCGATCGCAACCTTTGGGTGACGTCAGTTTGTAACCAGCTATGATGTTAGGTGGTGAGCATTTGATAGTAAGGGTCAAACAATTCATTCGCGCAGTCTTTATGGACTCGTTGACTAAGGTGACTGAACCATGTACTAAAGATGTCAACCATTCGTCTTCCGAACTAAACGATCCCAACTGATACCGTATGCAGTTGGCGTAAAGGTTTTGACCGGGAGAATCTATGGCTTGGCACACAGAAATGAGGGTCGGATTCGTCTCATACACGAAAGCGTCTTTGACTCACCGATTGGAGAAGTCAGGAGAAGTGGGTATGCGTGCAGCCATTTGATTGAGTTACCTGTAAACCAACTGTAACCAGTGAAGCGAGGAAGTGGTAGCCGTGCGAGAGTTACCCCGCGAATACCGCCTCACTCCTACATGAGGCTCGGTTACTTATAAGAAGTGTGTGGATGTTGAATGCGTGAGTTCAGCTGTAGGGTACTTTGTGTTAGGTTTTGTTTTATCACCTTTTGTCTTCAAATTAGGACCCATCTTCTCCTCGTTCCTCATAGTTGTGTTCTTGTTATGTTGTTGCCAATCATTGGTGTACCATCGCATATGTCACCAAAGCCACTGATCACGTGATCACTGGACAAGTGAACAGCTATGGTTCTCAATCAACATGTTTATCTTAATAGTCTGTGGCACAATCAAACTGATAAAAGTAGTGGAATGAGTGGCCAAACTATTCTAAACCCCACCGTGGTGAACTGAGAAACCGCAATTAGTCAGTGCGCTGTCCGGTGGCCTGTTTGGCACGAGCGATTCTGTGGATCTGATTTTCACATCATCCCGTTTAGCCGGACAAGTCACGTTGACGCTCAAGTAGTCACATTTTTAATGTTAGGTAATTCGAGGATGTTTAATTTAGGTCTTTTTCCGGATAACGCATGACGTTTTGTGGCATATCTGACTGGATGTTTAAGTTAAAATGTATTTTAAATTGATAGGTCTCGAGACCTGCCTGCTTGCATAGAATGGGTACCGTCATTGCATTTGGGAAATGTCGAGCTCTCATTGCCTTGTAACAGCTTAATCGTGGTCGTTCATTCATGCTTTTTAACGAGGATCATGCAAGCTAATATTCAAACTGCAGTAGCATATGGGGTGGGACGCATGAGCCGACTAATGGTTTGCTGTGCACTCCAGCGGCCACTCAACTCACTGGCGCGAAGTGCGCGATGGTCATCGGGTGACTACGAGAGGTAAGGTCAGTCACTAAGGTATTAAGAACCGTACGCCGCATTTTGGTCGTTGGCTATGTGTCTTATGACTCTCCAACCTTTCGCTGGAGATGATAGGGGAGATAACAGCTAATCGTCGTCGTCGTTGTTTACCTGAGTTGCCTGTGAAAAGGATGGGGCGGGATTCATGAAAAACCGTTACACAACTGTTTCGCAAATGCTTTCCCACTTCTGATTTTTGTTCAAGTTTGTGCTCAATGGGCACATCTTGATTTTAACTGTTTGACCCACAGCTTCTAGGCACTGGGTTTCCCTCCTTTTGTTGCGTCGATGTCGAATGCTGTGTTATTTCCAATGATTGTTTCGATGAAACTTCTAATATGTATTTATGCAGGAATCGCTTGCTACTGAATGCCACGTGGCTGTATCGTCTACTAAGTTGCGACCTAAATTATGAATGCGTTACTGTCCATCTTGTCAACCCGGATAGGCACTACCGAAACGAACTGGAGAAATGGTGTTCACATATACTCACTCTCTGTTTAGGTGCGTTTCCTGTCCTAAACGTCAACTGACATTGTGGATTTCGGTGATTGGCACCATGGCATTGAGTATATTCTGTTTATCCTCCCTAATTTCCTCTCAGTGTAGCAGTCTGATGAACGCTGAGCCTCAGTAAAGATACATTAGGTGCTCACGTAGTGGTGCATGAGTAGGAGTGCGGTGGAGTCATCGTTAGACACCTAAACTGCTCTGTGTTTATTAGCGCGTACACAGTATCACGGAACACTGTGTTAACTGCACTCTAGCTAGTGTTTTCCGGTGCGCTACCCAGATGAGAGAATAGGACTTCTCGACCCTTTTCTTTTGGTCCTTTACACATATATTTTTATCCATTCAGAATCAGACTGCTTTGAACAAGTTCGTTTAACCATCCCGGTGCTTAACGCGGAGTTCCGTGGTACGGGCGATCTGTTCTCCGCTCTCTCCTTAGCCCGGCTGGAAGGTACATCTAAACCTGGCACGCACTCTTCGTTGGTGGTAAGTGAACAGTCTGATTACGTCCCAATTTTACTTCATAATTATGGTACACGCAGACATTTGTATTCTACCCATAGGACGAAAATCTTCCTAAATGACGACATTCATGCAGGAAAAGAATAAGACATTATCGCAACTGAAACATTGGACCGAAATAACTGCATTTGTTGAGCTTAGTTCGCGAATCCATTGTTGCGATAACGCAGTATTTATTACTCTATGCCTGCGCGGAATCACCGCATCGTTGGCATGGTCATCAGATCCCACGCTACTAATGCTATCAAAACGGGGTCAATCAAATAAGTATTTAAGTTTTCATTATCTATACTTCTATCGAACATCGGTAATGTCTAAGGTGAATCACTTTTGGTGAGCCGTTGGTACTAGGAGATCAGCTCGATCTGAAAGGAGGCAATTCTTCAGAGCTCCATCTGCCCGTGGTCAGACGCTGCACAAATCGTGCAGACAACGGGACCGCGATATCTAAGCGTCCGCTATTGCCTACAATCGTTAATAAAGTGCCGGTGAACTGGCTCATGAGACAGTGTATGTGGAGTAATTGTGCATGATTTCTGGTCATTTCGCTCAACAACCTGAGATTCATCTTCTGATGTTCCGGTGGATGACTCAAAGTCTTGAGCGCGAGAAACCGACCACCTGTCAAGGAGGCCAGTCATCCCATTGTCGAAGGCATCGGCAGTTCCATACATTTGCGGATAATTAGAAACGAACTGTTAATGTTGTCATCACGATCAGAAACGCCCATTGACACACTGGTTGTGATGGCGATTATCTACCCGATCGGTATTCGATCGCGCGCTTGTTGCCGTTCCTGACGTCCGATATTAGATTTCAATGCATAAGACGAATGGTGATTTTTTCTCTCTCGTGCGAACTCGATGGGTACTCAGGTTGCTTGGCACTTGCCGGTGTCATTTGTGAATGGTTTACTGCAGCATAAGCAGTAATGGCTCCAGACTGAAGATCATGCATAGAATGAACCACTATCACATACTGCTGTAAGAATGTTTATGTTACCATTTGATTGCTGACTCTTGATCCTTCACGTGCATACTGTTCATCCTGCTTCCTAATTGGCGATTGGCCAGTCCACCCTTCACATCCCGATCCATTGCCAAGTTTATCCGCCTGTCGGATAACGTACCGCCAGAATTGGGTTGAATTAGGCTTACCAAATAACATCCCACATATCTTTGGATTAGAATTGATGAATAGCCGGTGTCTCCCAAAGCCACTTGAATAATAATTTCTCATGTACTAATTACAGCGAGAAGTGTTATTCACTCCGGATGAGCTGATACATGCCAATATGAATACGGTAAATCTGAGCACAAGCAATGTATATGTCTATTTCATGCGGCTTGAGCACTGCAAAACACTCCGTCCATTTTTGTGTAATGTGATCAAAATTTAATCTCGAAGTCTCTTGTCATTTAACCATCGGTCTCATGCGCATCGCTTGCAATAGGATGATTAAGGTGTTCGTGAGTTGCAAATACCTCATTGTTATGAAGCAGTTTTAGTCTCCATTAGCTTAGTAATTTTTACCGGTTACGGTCAACAGGATTTTAGTCGATGTTGGCTCGAATAACTCATGACCGTCCTTGTTTTTATTTGGACGATACTCCCGCCGGTAATCTTCATGTTACAAGTCGGAATTCCTTTGTGCATTACGGTCCTGTGTGTAGCGGGGTGGTTTGCGATCATTCCGGCGAGAGGGCTGTTTTGCATCCGATTGGTTTACGATGCTAGTTTTTACGTCGACACTCTAGTATCATCGGTTTTGTCTCCGTGTGAACTCATCAAGCATAGTTATCTTCGTCCAGAAAAAAAGATTGACCAAAGCTCACCAGACATTTAGGACGGCTTTCGAATATTATTTGCTGTTTGGGAATATTTGAACAGAATGTCCAGAAGACAGATTACGATGTAAACTTATTTCGCACACTCCTCAATCGTAGATGTGTGACCACCATGAAAATAAAACAAGACATAAATGAAACCACTAAAAGTACAAATCAGCCCTGAGCATGAGTGGTACTCACGGTCAAACCCATGACAAGCAAAAACTGACAGTTGGTTTTGTGCGCATAGAACCGGCTGGCGACGGCTGATCAATAAGGCTTCGATAGCGGCCGAGTGTGCGAAGTGAATTCGTATCGTAATCTGTGCGTTGAGACCATTCTATTCAAATTACTCAATGGGACTCAATGTTTGGGAATTATTACATTAAAGGTAAATAATGGTACTTTTTGAGCCCAGATATGTTAGTCATTTTTACAGGTGACTCGTAAAATCGCTTCCTTGTCATAAGTTAGCCTAGGATTTTTTCTCCGAAACATTGGTGTTGAATAAGATATATCCACATTTATCTATCTTCGCGTCTTCGTCTCCATGTTTGTATGTTATTTTCGAACCCGTTTTTTGCCTGCCCATGTGCTACCTCGAGTGACTTCAGCTATGTTCTGTTTGCAGGAAGCGTTTCAGTTGGTTATTTGCACTATACAATCGGTTCTTCGTCGAACGTTACTCTGTGCGGACTCTGCTACGTGTAAGTCTGCTGTTTACCGTGTCTGTATGTCTCCGTTCACCTTCATGATTCCAATAAACAATACGGGCTTAATGACATTTTATGTCCGTATGTCCATTAAAACAATTCTACACACCTTATAGTTCTTGCGAGTGCGATCACCCTGTCCTAATCAGTGTTGATCCTGTACTCTGGGTCTGTCCATCTGACTGGCTGATCTCAAGATTACTTCGTGTTGACGTAAGTATGTGCGTACTCACTTCCTCATTTCATCCAGATATTGTTACTCTCATCTGAAACATGAAATCGAACGGTGCCATTCATCATATACATTCTTGTATAGTGTGTCCGACGTATTATGGATATGCGACAACATCATTCTAAAAAAATTTGAGGTTAAATGTGTGTGACCAGATTCGTCACAACAGCTGATAAATGATGAGAAAAAGAAACACACGGTCTTCTAATTAACTCGGCTGTACAGGTCATTTTCTGCTGTTGGTTCGTTAATGTTCCTTACGAAATGGCTGATTTGCGGCACGGCTGGTTTTGTTTTGTCGATCTTTGAGGTAGCTGAACGAGGGCGGCTGAACTGACAACACTGACGTTTATGGGATGCACGCTTGATCGTATGCCCTAGGTTGTGCAATTCTTGTTGCTCGTCACTAGTGACAAGTTCGGTTAGTTCTATGATATTCGCGGTAGCTTAGTCAGTCAACTCATCCTGTCTCGTTTAAATTCTGTGAAGAAGGTCCTACTTACTGCGCACTTTCTGAAGGCTGTTATTCACTGGTAGGATAAGACAAGAATCGATATATCTGGTCATTACAGCCGGCTTTGTAAACCATGAGTTGCTCACCTAAAAGAATTGCCAAAGTCCTGTTAGAACTCCCTCATGCTGTCAGATACACTCCAGCCTTGTGAGTACCGGCTCGAATGCGAGGACATAACCGCAGCTCTCTCATCGTCTAACTTGTAAGTACAAATGGTGGCGACGTGCATCGTTCGGTACAATGTGAACAATGACGTCTTCATCTAGAGGAATCTTCAGTTAGCCGAGCCGCTACTAATTTTTAGTTCAAGCAGAGGTTACAGTAAATACCTTGAAAGGTTGGACCCTATCCGTAATTTCGCGAATCAAAACACTGTTCAGTGTTTGTTGGTAATTACTAAATTTGCGCTTTTATTCCTTCTGCCGTTAATTAAATTCTGGAAACATCATCTTCTCACTGGACTACCAGGCATTTTCATTAACTGTGAAGTCGAAGGCCAGTCACTTGGCGAACTCATCAAACCTACCCGTCTTTAATTAATCAGGAAATGTTTGAACCTGTTCGCATTTACTTGACACCGTTAAAGGCCTCCAATTCTCATGTAATCTTACCTTGTGCCTTGTCCTTCTGGGACTTACTGAATCATCTTTAATAGGGTTTGGGCACTGTTTTACGTCTCATGTAATGGTGTTTTGAAGTTTCCCTTGTTTGTCCCTCTAATCCTCGTTCTTCTAGTGTTTTCCTAACTAGGTTCAGTTTTTTAAATTGTTACTCTGTTCCCTAGTTCACCTCATTTATCATTGTGACTTGTGCAATTCGTGTAATGTCGGTATCAGTTCAAGTGTTTCATAATCGTTCATTTCAGAGCGACTGTGTGATTCGGTTCATCAGGTGACCTAATTTTCATAGTCACACGTTCTCAATGTCTACGCAAATTATTCAGTTTTTTTGATTGATTGTGCTGACTTTTATTAGGTTATTTTCATATTTCGTATCATGATGTTGCGTTCGTTACTCAGCAGCGCACTCGTGTTTAATTTTGAACCGTTTTCGTGACGCGAACACAATTTGTCACACAGTCGCGATATGGACTACATGTGACCGAACTCTGGTAATAACACCTTTCTCTGTTCTGACTAAATGAGTTTATTAGCTGTGGCGAGTTTAGTAGGTAGCTCATCGTCATCGTACGCAAACAATACAGTGGTGGTTGGCAGTGATATTCAACTGCCACACAAACTGGAAGAAGCGAACAAACCTTGATTACGAAATCAAGTAAAGTATTGAGACCTACCTGCTGAGGAACACGGACTTCTCAACTCAAACGCCCAACCTCACGATGCCCACATCTTGTAAACAAACAACCATGCTGTAGGTGAAGCTTTGGTGTCATCAGTAAGATAGCTTTCTCACATCCTGCACTGCCTCGTGTCATCATGTGTACTTACTTCACAGACAACACGGCCAAACTACGTCACTTGGTCCGACTGATCACCACGTCACCTGTTGTGTTCTCTGACTTACGGGAGCTTCAAATGGTCATCAGGCTAGGCAAAATCCAACTCACATTATAGCCACAAGTTGTGCATATGCCAAAAGTGTACACAGGACTGCAAACTGCATTACACAGAGTGTACATTTATACTACTTGTAGATTTTATGGATTGTCATTTGAAAATCAAACGAAAAATTAGTCTGGCGTTATTTTTTTGTGCGTAACGTTGTTGAAACGACTTGTTGGCTGTTACCAAGCCAATCACCCACGCAGCGCGGGCTCGCCAGCCAGTTGACCACACTTCTTAACTCTGTATGAAATGCTGTGGTGGTAAACAGAGAGTGAACCGAACGAGTGTTCAGTATTCACCGTCGATTGCGTGCTTGCATGACATTGAAACTCTTGGTGTCCCACCTGTGCTGGCACTCAGTGCTTAATGAACATTCATTTGGTTCATTCCTCGTTTTTTGTTGACTTCCGCTCATTACTTTAACTTGCACGGTGAATTTTCGGGTCTATTCATGTTGTGCTTGATTAACTTTGATGCAGCGAAGAATCCGTTGCTGTATGTTTAAACCCGTTCGCAATGAACCAAAGTGTTATGCCCCAACCTGCGTGTTTACGCTTTGTACGACAAATCTGTATGATGAGGTCGTTGGCGATGTTGGTTTACATGTTTACTGATTGGTGCGCTGTAAGAGTGGCGCCTATGATTGAATCACCCATAATAGACTCTCAACCAGTTAAACAAAAGTTGATCTACTCGCGGGATGACACTAATACCCAGGTTTGGTTGTACTTTTATGCTTAGCGCTATAATCAAATCTGACTAACTGACGTCAGCTAGTATCAGTCAAACAGTTCACATGTGGTGCATGCCTTCCAGTGTTTACCTCGTTCTGAAATTGATCAAAGGTGCGAGTCTGTGTGTGTACTGTAGCTACTTGGTTGGTACACTGTATGCCGAATGTTTGAAGTGTTTTTCAGTCCAAAGTTGAATTTTACATTTCCTCTTCATCCTCGCTAGAGTGCTTCTATGTTGAACTACTTCTTGCTTTATACTTTCAATATTTTTCTTCCCAGTTTAAATCTTGCCATTTGAGTCACGACGTGTTTTTCCAGAGACAAGGATTTCACTTTCATGCTAGCCAACCAATTGGTAACCAGCATTACCCTAGCGGACGTAATGGCCTTATCCACGGACTTCCTGGTTTTATTCACACTGGATATTCACACTGGATATTCACACTGGATACGTGGTGTTTGTTTGCAAGATGTAGTCATCTTGATGCTGAATGTTTGAATATAGGCGAAGCTATTTTTAATAGTTAGCTCCCTTTCCCTCTTCTATTTTCTCTCATCTTCCTGTACAGAGTTTCCTTTTTTCCACAGTTGTGTGGTAGTTGACTATCAGTGAGAACAACTTATGTGTTGCTGTCTATGACGATGATGACGTGGTGTGTGTGTGATACCACCAGCGTAAACCATTTGTTGTGATGGTTCTGCGCAGGCGTTCTTTGACTTCGGTCACTGTGACGAGCTAATCGGAAACGGATACCGCCAATCGTGGATGCTGACATCCTTATTGCCCGAGCGCACATATCACGGAGCGTATATCGAACTATCTCCGGAATTTGAAAGTTCACTGTGTTTAGTATGACGGCAAACAACCGGCAGTGTTGACCCTTAATGCATCCGTGGGTCTCCTTTAGGGCGTTCTTGAAAGCCTAACTAAAACAACTACTACAGTTTGTGGGGTGTTGAATTTATTTAGCAAACTTTGCTGTTTGTGTTGTGAATCGCTCATGGCATAATTCTTACATTTTTTCCACATTCTGCATGCTCTATTCACGTTCGTTTTATTGGTTAATTGTAACCGTCACCGGTCGCCAACGTGAACGGCATGCAACTCATTTATCAGCCACACTGCTTCCCGAAAGACCAGTTACAGCTTTCTTGACTGTTCATCTTCTTCATTGTTCTGCCTGTAGTTTACAGTTGTAAGATTTCTTCTGGACCGGGTCTATCACATTTTGAAATTCGTAGTTCTCGTAACTCCTTTTTCTGTGTTGCATGAAAGTCTACCTCATTTTTAAATTGACGGCTTATTTGTTAAGCTTATGTGTTATGCATCACCTGATCAACATATCCGAACGTGCTCTTACAGAACTTCTTACGTCAGACTTCGTACGTCTGACTCAAAAGATAAGCGTGAACAGACGGTCGTCTGCTCGTTAGGTTTTGCTTAGTGTGACCGGGCGAAACGGAGCAATGCATGCTTTGTTTGTTGATTGTGGATTGTTGATCTACTTTCTTCGTTAAACTCCTGTGCTTACTCTTACGTGAGTTCACAGAACTCTAATTGATAGTCCAGTCCGTTTCACGTTTGTCATCTGATGGTATCTAGCCTCTTCACGTTTCTTCTCTCACTGTTTTATTGACTCCAACCCCACACACAGCTGTCGGCACAGATTTGACCAAATCCGCTTTGCTGGAACTGAAACTGGTTCAATCCGTGGACGACATCAGAAATCCGCCGTTGACCGACAACTATGTACAACCGATCATTCAGAGCTGACCGTCTGTTCTCCTGTTATACCTGCTCACTTTTGATGCTCTTCAAGTTACTAGGGTGTTCAAATTCCTTCCTGTGTTATTTGTTCCTCGACTTAAAAATGGAAGTATTTTCTGATTGTATCAAATGAATGATAGGCCCAGGGACAGTTATTTAAGGTTCTACCAGTTAGCTTATGCTTCCGAAAAACCGTTGAATGCTTGTGCACTGTACCATTTTGGCTGCTATCTTCGGTCGCTCCTTTCGCGCTTTATTCATAAATTCCAATATATGAAGTGTAGTGAGATAACAAATGCTTCCGCTGTCTTTTCAACTGTTTGGACATTTAGAACTGGATGGCGAAGTTACAGACACGATCTATCACGCATCACATCATTTGTTTCAGGTTTGAAACAGCCTACCAAGTTACTAAATCATAAGACTCTTGATAATCATTGCTTATTCTTCCAACAAAACATTGTTAAAGTGTTTTCCTACAACAAACAGCTGGCGATGGAGCACGATTCACAGTTGCAACACGTTTGACGTGTTTTGCGACTCTCCTATGTGAACACAGGTGTCGGATTTAGAAATGTTTTCCGATCGGCACAATTCGTTCACGCACTTATGACAATTGGCTTGGGATCGACAACAATGTGATTAACGCATTGTTCGTAAACACAGACGCCAACTCCAGGCTTGTGTTCAAACGAATTTGTGTTTGTCGGATAAGAATGAGACTATTGCTATCCCTGTCGTCAAATTCAGTGTATGAGTGACTGTCCATGAATTCAGTAGATGCGAGTGATTTGTATGTTTTCTTTGTTTCATTTCAGTCCATCGGGTTCATTGTTGTTTTGTTCATACAAAGTATTTTGTTGCGGATCCATGTCGCTTTCACTAATTCGCTTGTGTTGTGCGCTAGATGTACTTAAGTGAAGAAGGCGGTCTTTTCAGCCACTTGTCTATCGATCACCTAGCCTTACAGACGTCGCCATACGTCCAAGACTGACTGGTTGAATATGTTAATGGCAATACGGTGCAAAGTCGAATTAGCATGGATCATGATACTCAAGGTGATGTTATCGTCGATGTCTGACTGCTGTTCGAAACCAACTTCTGTTTATGTCGTGTTGTTGACAATGAAAACACTAATAATTACTGGTATAATGCGTCTGTTTATCGTCTTGGAACGAGCTACATAGTCGTCTGGGACTTGTTTGCGTTTGCTTCATTCCACTTTTAACGAGTTATCTCGACTATGCTCTTGTATACCCGTTTAACTCGAACTTTGTGTGTCGATCATTCTCATCTTATTAATACAGGCCAGTCAGACGAATAGGGCCTACCAAGTTGTTTGTGTTAGCATAAACAGAACAATAAGTGCACTTCCGTTTGGACGAAAGACACATGCTAGTCTTTTACTAACTAAAGTCATGATTGTGAGCTTTGCATCACCAACTGTTTGCTGCCGTATATTGTCGGGCTGTTCAAACCCGGTACAAAGTGCACAATCTAATTAAATCCGAGTTAGTTTTTGAAAAATCACGTAACTTTATTCTACATCGAGGTGCGCCTCTGTTTTGTAACATCGTCTTACGCCTATCGAATACCCTACTCAATGAGTTGTGATTAACTGTTCTTACCATATTGTTGAAATTGTGGAACTGTGCAATAGTTTTGTTTGATAGATATGTTGATAGGTTGTCAAAGAATGCTGAATTCCTTTATCAAAAGCACATTCCAGAATGAGTATCCGGAAAAACGCTTGACATGTACCTTCGATTTTTATCTGTTTCATAGCGATATCTCTACATGGAATCAGTTGTTTCAATCAGGTTCATTTTCTGATTTTCAGAAGTTCTTTTCACGGGCTTTGTTCGTCTACTTGAACACACAGATGATTCAAGTTTTATGTGAGGGATAACGATTGTTTTGTGCAATTTATTCAGGACCATGTAAAATCCATCGTTTTAACATCTTCGGGAGTTTTATTTTGCCTAACAGAGCTCACAGTTTTTGGGTAACTCGATAATAAACTTGAATCTGCTTGAAGGCAATCAACGATAATCTTGTTGTGGCCACCTAAATTTAGTGTTATGTTACCCATACGATATGGAACGATTTGTTCTTTGTTTGAATCGTTTCCAATTCATTTGCCATCGGAAGTTGATTGCATTACTCGGTTGAGACTTGAAAGCGGAATAGTCGACCTAATGCATGATGGCTCAAAGGAAAGTTTGTTTAAGCACACATATGCACGATATTATCCACTCTGTTCCCTCTATTTTAAAGCAATTGAGTGGTTGTCTTTCCTAAGGTGGCGTTCCATGGTCTGTATTCCACTTTGACGATTAAATGCTTGTGTATTACCTTATAACTTGTACATGAGACCGACATGTCCGGTCACGTGATGACATGTGGGTCACATGCGAGCGAATTATTGTCGCTGTATCGACATTAAACACTTACATTCCTGGCAGTGGATTTCAATCGACAGCTTTGAAATTCGTGACCGACGTTGTTTGCACCTCTATTTACAAACCAGTTAACGTGAACGGAATGTGACGTTTAGTTTTGGATCAAGAGAGACTAAGATTTCATGATACTTTTTTGACTAACCCATCTGGAAATAGTGAGCTCATCGAACAGCCATTTTGTAGCTGTCCGGATGGTTCGTTAAAGTCTCTACTACATTGACAATCATTTCTGTGTAGTATTTACATTTGCATGTTGTGCACTAAGCAGCCAATACTTAGTCCTACGATTGAAGAGGCTACCACATATGGAAACCTTTTGACGATCAGTTTCAGAACAACTTTCCATCTTTGTTTGGTCTCATCAGACAGAGGTTGCTAAGTCATTAGTCGAATGAGAAAATGTCTTGTGACGAGGCGATGCCCTGTCCAGTGGAGTGTTTATTTTAAACTGGACGTTTGAAGACGTCTAGAATATTTATGGCACTGAACTCGTGGTCTCTATCAGTTCACGCTAATCGTTTACGCCCATTGCGGACGAACATAATATACACAGTCCATAGCAGTTTAGCAGGAACGGGTAGTAGTCTGGCTGTTTTCCCTAACGTGCGATCTGGCGAACCCTGTTTCATACACTGATGCTCCAAATAGTTGTGAATTAGAGTTCTGTCGTGAGTTAACCACATTCGTTTGAACCAATAATACGGGAGGGGTGGCCATGACCAGATCATAAAGACAGTTTACATTATGTTGTACAGTCTTTCAGTGAAGCAGGATCTTTGTTGACCACTTCCCATGTTCTAGTTTGCCTACGCTCATAAACCGGTATTCCGGTCCACAGCGCAGCACGATTTTAATGCAAACATGCTGTGTACTTCCGCCTGATTTCGTCTGTTTGGCTGACTGTTTCGGCTGAACTCGCTCAGTGCTGATTCGTTCGATCTTTCGTGTTGTCCGTGATCCGCCCACCCTGCGCTTTGACCATGTTCCACAGCGGCGTTGAGGTATTTCACAGAATACCGAGGTAATTGCATTTCTGACCGGGTCACCCATCACGGTATGTTGCGTGCCTGGAAGGACCCATTAAGAAACATATTTCAACCAGTTTGTTTTAATGCGTCCTTCTGGAAACATGTTACACAAACACCAAGACCCACTTCGCCCTAATTTTCTCCCAGTGTACTTTTTAATCTTGCAGGTGAGTTGACTGCTCCGATATTTCCATCTACACGTCGAGTCGCTTGTCCCCAGTAGGTCTCAACCGAGTTGAAACCTGGAATGGGAGCTGTTATTCCAATAGTTTGTTTTTGTAGAATTTCATCCATACACCTAATATGTGGACTTTGTGTATTGCTGTATTAGAAGACGATGAGTCCCTGCTTTTTTTCATTAATAGCAGAGGAGCATACTTTAACGTGTTCATATTGGCTATCAGATTTTGAGTTCCACTCACATTCACTTATGAAAACACGTCTGAACTCATCACTAATTGTTTATTGCTAGGTAGCTTACAAATGAATTTAAGATCGTGCTGATAATGAAAACAGAGTTATCGGAGTTGACCAAGTATAACAGTGTATAATTGATAAATCCAATAAATATGACATTCTGTTCGCCAAAAACGTGGCCAGAATTGGTACTGTTTCAGCCGGACCACCTTTTCATCCTTCTACAATTCAACAGGAGTTTCCTGTGGTGTGCTGCACTTCTTATCGAGACTCTCAACCTGGACGTGGATTATTTTTCCTAATTATCTCAGTTCTGTCCGACACCGAAACTTATCGCGCTCCAGTAAAGCACTTTTGAAATCCTTTGTCAACTTTTCCCCCTGATATGGTGTTCACTAAGTGGCAATGGGATCAAATCTCTTTTTGATTCTCCCAGTATTCGAACAATTTGTTATAGGTTCCGTTTTACGAATCTAAAAACTCACCATTTTTTCAAATGCTTCAAGTTATTACCGTATGATTTGTTCAAAAACATGAGAAGACAGGCGTCAGTTTTTGCTCATAACTTTACATACTCCGTCAAAGTTACTCGTTAGTCGACACGCTAACGGTAAGTCATATTCAAACGCTAACTTTCTTGGTAATTGTGTTTCCGCTTCCACTGAAAAGGTGCACGGTCTGTAGTAATCATAAGCGTTGAACATAGGTAACCTATCATCAACTTTTAGGGTGCAACTAGTGAGTAAAGCGTATGTGGTAGTCCCATGACAGATGACAATTTGAGCGGTAGATTATCAAAAATCCCTGGCCTATATGAATTTCTTACAAGTTTGGCCGAAAACCAATTGCTATAGTTTTTGTACCGGTTGTTTGTAACCGTTTTGTTATTCCAGATATTGATACGTTCAATAAAAATGAAAACAAAACGTTCGCGTAAAAAATATACTGTTGTACTGACCGTCCTGTACAATCTGTAAAGCGTTAGAATTCTGCAGTGAATTCCACGGAATTTGATGATTCAGCAAATAAGAAACTGAGGTGTTGCATCCTCGAACGAACCAAGGTCGAATGTATTCGACAGCCTTTTTTGCGAAACCATAGTGCGAAATGATTCTTTTTGATCCACCGTGCGTGGTTATCAAAGGATCAAAAGATCAGATACTGTTTGAACTTTTCTGTGGGTGCTATATATCTAAAGCGTAATTGTCATCGGACTATAGAGGAGACAAAGAGAAAAAACAGTCTAACAGGGGAACGAGCTGTTCATCTCAGTGGGCTGTTGAAACTTGGAATCGTGAATCCGTTTGACTTCGAACCAGTGGAACGGACTTCTGTTTTTCTTATTCGAAGAAAGCAAAGAATTAGGTGTACGTATCACAGTTCGCACTGTACAATACTCCGACTAACCCTGTACACCGGGACATGTATGCACGCGCTGGCGACGGGGAAAACCTTTATTTTTCTTCATTGTTGCTGGATCAATCCTCTCCATGAGACTCGGCATCATGCGCCAGACGAGCAAAAATGTAGGCCAGAGTGCCGTTGAGCAAAAGGACGGAGATGAGGATCAGGTTACGATTGCACCAATCCTATGAGAAAAACGGTTGAGGGGCAAATTACTTGGAGACGAAGAGAAAGAAAAACTTTTCAACTGTGACAGTTCATGCTATCCTAGGTAATGTGATTACAATTTTAGTACAACGTAGCGTTCACTGGTATCCGACATACCGCGTCAAATGCGGGTTATGCAGATTTGGATATGAGCACTCAAGTCAAAAGTAGCGTCATTCCACGATCTTCCGGACTTAACCATTGGGTCGTCTCATTATTGCGTTCTGTTGCCTCTTGGCAGAATGCACTTGTGGCAAATTGCATTTTATGTCTGACCGCAAAATAACGGTACACAAATGTTATTAAATCCATTTTCAACGCACTGCGCTGAACTTCTCGTTTTTGTCCGGTCTACTCAAACGTACGTGGTAGGTCAAATAGTCGAACATGAAACTGATCATGCCACATAAGTTGAATAAAAAAGGGTTAACCCGGTCAGCTTTTTTTGTTTCAAAGTGAACGTGACGAAAAGCAGTACATTGCTTCAACGGTCGAAAGTATTCTCGGAATTCACAAGCGGTTGATGGTTTTGAAGTTTAGCTGCCGCTGAAAACGTGTTATCACCAAACGGTATGACCACATCTATATGCGAAATCTGAGGCGAGGCAAATGCCCAACTGATGTCTGAGTGTTTAGGTAATATTAACGATTGTACAGTCTAATTCACGTTTACTAGTACAGCTGCTATACCAATCTATGCTGAACTCGATTAGCATCCTGGTGAGTTACGTCTCATCCATGTGGTGGTCGTGTCGGGTTGTGGTAGCATGCTTTTTTTAAGTGTTTACTTGGCGTCCGCCCATTGACTTTTTTTGAAAATGCTGCTCGCGATAAAATTATGCTCACTTCTTCAGTAACAACATGTTCCCTACTCTCAAGCTGACAGCAACCATTGTCCGCAAAGAACGATATGAATTTTATATGAACAACGTTTATAGAAAGCATTTTACGCAACAGTAGCTGTGATTAATTTGTGTACTAAATGTGTGAGCTGTAATCATGCGAAGGATTAGCACTATTTGCTCTCATTGATTGGGCGCACCTCCGATAGGACAGCAGAAACTTGACTCAGAATTCAGCCTTCTTCATGCTCATTGATAATCCAACCGTCCGACTGCATATATTATAATCTCAGTGAGCTAGTGATCCTTGTGGGTTTTCTTGACTTTCAGATTAGAACTGCAGGACGGTCATTCTGAGACTTCAATTCTTGTAGATAGCAGCTTCGCCTGTGTGATATACGACTTATGAACTGCGGGATTATTTTGCTGGAGCATAATAGTTCTTGCAAGTTAAAAAATATTGCATTTTGTTTAAGTGGTGGACGTTTATTGTCGATTGAAAAACAAATGCATTATCGTAGACGACAGCACATCAGTAGTTCACAGTTGTGTACACCTTTCCTGCAACCGTAGGAAGACGACCTACCCTGACTAGGAAGAACAGGTAAGACCTAACTTCTGGAAACACGTCTAAATTCAGCCACTCACCACCAAGGTGTGTAAACCTTACAAACACTAAACTAAGCTGCACGTGACACTAAGGCATCATTATATCCGTACTTATTTCACAGACCGTTCAGCCAGACAACGAAAACATTCACGTGGTTCAACCTGATTAACCGTCCTATCCCATACCATCTTGTACCGTCGATTCTGTCGGTCGTGTATATCCTACCCTGGGAAACCATCCCGATCTATGGTGACTAACCAACTGATAGTCACCTTCATTTTATTGTGCCAGGTCACCATTTGTCCAGTTCGCATCCCACGTCGGTCGATCGCGCCACCGACAAAATCTACTTAGCAGCTTCCGATCTGCCCACAATAAATTTTTGTCATCAAGGAGAGCTATGGACGAATACAGGAAATATGAGTTTCTGCTCAAAGTAAGTGATACCACATCTACTACTGATTCAGCCAACTGAATGACTATACACATCATTCTCAGGGCACCTGACGTCTGCCTGATCATCTAACTTTGGATCAGCTTGATGACAATATACCAACCCGGGATAACTGTACAATTTTGATATAGTTGCTTTTTGTGTACTTCATGTCCTGAAAAACCGGAAGGCTAGTTTACTTTCTACCGTAGGTTGTTTTTCCTCGTAAAAACTAGCCTCTAAACGGTTACTTATATCAACACTCTATTGGAAAACACTTTCGAGTTATTTTAACAGCTATCCGGTGAAATGCACTTCCTATGGGTACTCGCAAGAAGGGCTTGATTCTGATTGGTCTTTTCATAAGGAGTCAGAATTTTGACGGGTCTAACAGCTGATCAAAATATCGGGTCATGTGCTTCATGACCCAGTATCATTCCCTTGTGGTTTAGGTCACACTGGAGAGAAACAGGGCTGTCGATGAAGCCTTCTGTGAAATCTAGTCGCAAAGAAGTGCTTTCAAGACAAATGAAATTGTTTTCCGGATACCAATTAGAATTATCGTAGCCTTATGATTAGTTAGAGCACCGTATTCCGAGTATCACATACGTGCAACCGTTTCCAATTAGTATCCATAAATTATTTGAATGTTCGAGAGTTATTACAAAATCCAATTCAGGTGAAAGCCACTCATCCTCTTGGTTATTTCCGTTTCAGGTAAACTGTGGTTGCATACACTGTGTCCAGTTATGACTACACATAGTGCCGTTTGCCGAATTAGTCAGCCGCGTGCTGATTCAGTCCATTCTAACTTTCAGTACCCACGTCACTCACCATGAACTTTCAATGATCAATGTTTCTTGGGATTTTCACAGCACACCACACTGACGACAAGGACACCATCGTGCTAATTTGTCCAAAATATCAGTGGTTCATCACTTTCAAAGGCGTTATTTCCGTCTGTTGTTGGTGTATCAGTCTACCATAAATGAATTATACAAATTTCGCTGGAGTATCTGATAAGAAGTGATGCGCTTCAGTTTACTGCATGAATGTTTTCAACTCGACGTCCTTCATTTACACTTCTGCCACATGATCAACTATGCAACTCATCAGTACCTTTCCGTAAGCCATCGCTGTATTCACAACTTGCTTCTCTTTCTACAGATTGTCATAGTGCGCAACGATTACTCTCATAATAAGATCATAAAATCTGTCAATCGCATAATGCCTCACTGTCATATCGATCTATAGTGTGCATAAGCGATTGATAAGCACTCAGTCGCTAGAAAAATCTACCATCAAGGACTGAAACAGTAACGATTCACTCACGAACAAATCCATGAAGTGGATTACGATTTCGCCTTGCTGACGCCGAGCGAGCTCGACAGCCTGCTTCTCGTGTGTTTCACGACTCAATTCCGCCAATTCATCTGGACTGAGGCCTGGCGGAATGGTGTGGGTCAGGTGCTGTCCAACATTGGGCACACTGTATCTTGCTCCAGTCTACAAAACATGCGATGGGATAAGAAAAAGATTTCAGTACTCTGAAAACACTGACACCGTATATCTGTTGAACTATCGGTACAGTGAACAACAACTCTTAGATAAACAGCAGTAAATAGGCGGACAGATTGTTACTAATCATTTTGAAGATGCTTCAACCATGGAATGTGGACGTGGAGTAACCCTCACTTATACTCTCGTAGTTTCAACCCTTCACCCCATACACCACTGTGTTCTTATTTGAACTCAGCAAGAGGTGCTGAACAGCCGGAGACTGGCCCGGTGGAACAACCTCCAAGATCTGTCATAAATCCTTTGGAATTCTTCCAATAGGAGTATTCCAAACAGATGGCGTATCCGCTACTGTAACGATCAAAATTTGCGGACCTTGGAAAACATATGTTCAGGACCTCCGTTAGGCTCTTTAGAAGCGAGGATTGGTGGAGAGGCTGAAATTGCCTCCCGAACGGTGTGATGGGATATTTGAGGACTTGTCATAAACGAATGATTGAAAATATGCGTTTTTCCTCTTGAATTCAGAAAAATCGTCGCAATAAAACCTGACCATCAGCATAACAAATAAGAAACAGTTTATTAAGGTGTTGGTGACAGGACTGGTAGGCTAAACCTAAAAATTAGTTTGTTCTGGCCTTTTTGCTGAATCATCATCATGACAGCCATGAGCCTGACCAAAGATACTGTGGCTCAAGCCGCCGCTCACCTCAACAGTGACGTGGAATATCCTAGAAGGAAACGT
>QNGE01000353.1:148795-254855 GCA_008508345.1 Paragonimus westermani | reverse complement strand
GAGTCCCGTCGTCCACATGATCTGGTTGGGGCCAACTGAACTGTTCTTCAAAATGTTCAGCCCACCGGTCAAGTCGGCGCGACTGACTGGTGATAAGTGAACCATCTTTTTCACATATGGTCTCACTTACACCGACTTGACGGCCAGTACACCCACGGATCATGGAAAAAAGCCTTCTGCTATTCCCAGATAAAAAGGCTTTTTCCATCTCTTTCGATCGTTGGACCACGTAGTGCTCACGGTCTTTGTGCAAACTTTTAGTCAGCTTGCGTTTAAGTTCTCGACGGTCGTCATCATATTCAGAACCAGGTGGAATAGAGCGACAATTTTCTATAAGATTTATTGACGTGACGGAAATCCAGTTCTGTCGAAACTGAACAGCTCCTTCGGAGCGTGCCTGTTCACAGCACGCTTTCATAGCTTCGGCGGTTTACTCCCAGTGTTCGTTAGGATTCTTCATCTGACTCGAACTGGGCAACTTCTTCACCAACGCCATTTGGTAAGCGTTCTTTACATCCCCATTGCTCGAATGCCGGTTAAACACCATGGATAAATGTCAAAACGAGACGGGCACGCAGAACGGCATGGTCTGAGGATACCTTTTCTAACCCCTTTCCTCCTGGTACAGAAGACATCAGTGCCGCAACTATAAAAATAGTTCTGATGTATACCCATAGGATCGTGCCTCACTATCTAACACTCCTACGCGGTCAGTAGTGCGACATACAAACCTATGAGTGTAACTACTTTCCGTGTGACTGATCCATTTTGGTCTGTCTGACAAGGTTGCACTGGAAAGACCGGATTCCTAGTCAATATAGCCCGCCGGATAAAAACAGTACACAAGGCCGACCACCTCGCCAATGTAGCAGTATAGGTCGGGTTTTTGCTGAATCCACCACCTACAGCGGACTCAATATTGTTAAAAGTTTCGAGCTACTTGTGAATTTTGCAAGTAGTTCTGACGTTACCTGAAAAACGTTATTGAGCTGCTAACAAGGGAGTTACCACCGTGCCCCCTCTGAGATGGGAGCCTGCAGGCACCGACTATCAGATTAGTAAACAGGTAACAGTACAAGCGTCTGGCCGAAAGAAAAAAAGTGAAAACGTAGGATGGATGACGTAAGCAATGTTGTTTTCACTCTGTTATAAAAATAATACAAAATTTTCTCCTCGAAGCTCTTGTGTCGCACTCCCGATTTTTTCCGATGTATTTTATTTTATATTATATATATATATATGTATATATATATAAACAGGATTTGGTGAAAAAAATCGCGTCTGTCCATTCCCTCTAGAAGAACACGAAGATGTGTTGTCTCAAAAATTATAAAACTAATCCTAACTCAAATTTTTATCACATTTCAGAGGGTAGAGAACACAAGGTTACATTGGTAGGACAGGTGAGTTACTCAGTCGTGTACTCTTCATTCTCGATACAAATCGCTACTTTGGCATACAAATTTCACATTCAGCAGCCTGGCAAATTATGAGTGAGAGATACTCGGCGGAAAGGATAGACGGAGTGACAAAGTAGATTGGGTTTTCCTTGAATGATTACGGAAATAACCATGTGGATGGACAATTGCAGTGTGCCAGGTTTACCTAATGAACAAAAACCAAGAAGAATTATCATTGGCAAGTGTGTTTGATGGACAATTCAGTGCATACTGTAGTTCCATATGACAGCTAGGGGACACCACTAGTCGATGAAACTTTGATGGTCAGTGTGACATTTTGTTTAAATGGACGGAAGTTTTGATACAGTGGTCTTTAGATCGACTAATTATCCACTTCATCGACTTCGATCGTTTGTTTGTGTGTCATAATAACTTGCAAATTTTCCCACAGTCAAACAAGTTTGATTGCAATTGTACTCGGAAATGTTTGGTAGGTGAATTAGTCGTCCATGCAGTGCATTCCAGAGATCGACGCATGTGTGTTCACGTTATTTCAAGTAGCCTCTGACAACCCCAGTTTAGCTGCCACGACTGTTCGATCTGTTTAGCTCGCACTTCTAGCACTGTAGTTATGCCTCATAAACTAACTCCCTACTATGATGTTCTCACTTCAACTGAATGAACCTTCTCAAGCGGATGTTAGAGGGATTTGGCTGATTGCCGAACAGATTATATTTGTCAATTGCTACCGTTTTATCTTGTATTCAACGCAGTGTTTGGCCTACGCAGATCTACCGTTTATTTACCACGGATCCGGAGCATAGCAGTTCTATTTGATTTTGCGTCACAAACTTACATACGTACGCAACTTTTTGTTCACTGAAAACCAAAATGAGCTCATTGATTTTTTGTTTTAGATTCATGTTTTTCTGTCATGCGTCATGTCCAGTAGACAACAGAAGTGACAATCTGTTACAGTATATCAAACAAGTCCAATAAGACGCCTGATCGTTGAAGCTTTTGTACTGAAACGATTCTTCTCACAGTATGCGCACTCACTTCAATCGTGACGTATTGATCTCAAAATGACAGACTATGACGAGCCTTTTCTGTTGAAATTTATTCTACCTAATCATCATTTATACTGGTTATCTCTTTGTGTGTGTTCGGTTGGTCTTTCATGCTCCAATCCAACAGCGTAACAATAATGTTGCTACAGTCACTGAAAGCTTTGTAACCTCCGCCGCTGAGTATTTTGTCACACCTCGTTCAAACATACTGAAAACTGACTAGTTCGGTTGCTCACTTTGGTTTATCTACATCTAAAATGGATCGCAGAAACTTCACTCTGTTCTATCCTTCAGTGTGAATACCGGTTGTACCTAATGTGATAGATTGTCTTGCAACTTAAAACCGAACAGTCTTTTCGAGGCTTAAAGTGGCTTCATCTGGCAATACATTTCGGCAGATGACTTCAGTATTGACTGCTGTCAGTGTTCCGATGAGGTTATTTTTGACAAAGTATTTCTTAAGCCACTAAAACACTAAACAGGCAGAAAAGGGGGTGCCGTAGTTTTTTCTTCGAAATGAATTTCCTAGTCAGCCTACAAATAATCCAGTGCAAGCAATATGTTTGTTTTCTACGCTCCACCATCCAGGTACTTACTATGAAATTGTGCTTGAAGTTCAACATTTGCTCCATTCAGTCACATCTGAGTCAACGGGTCTGTCGAACAGCGCAAGCAATAACAACATTTTTAGATAGGTTTCTTAAGATTCCTCTTCCAAAAAATGCTACTCACAAAATGTAAGTGGTTTAAAAATGTAGTAGAATATCTAACTGAAAGGTTCAATTGATTCTTCTGTGTATCTGTTGCATTGTTTCCTTCTTCGCGAAATCCTAGTTGTTGGCTACTTCACAATGGCAGTGCTCTTTTACAGACAACTAACATCGTACACGACAACTCATGTGAGGGAACGTGAACAGAAACACTATTTATACAGAGATGACGGTTCAGAGAAATGGGACTAACTTGTCTCAAATCCAGGCGTGATTCTTTGAAACATGTGGGAAGAGGTGGCAACTCATCTTGAAAATCTTCCAGCAGTACGTTTGACACGACTGGTAGATTTGTAAGTTTTCTACGGACCAGTTCTGTTGGTAACACGGCTGAGGTCTCCTTTGCAACTGTGGTGATTGATTGTTCTACAGGTGTTCCATCTGATGAGATAAGACTCAGTGGTTCATGTTTATTGTCTGCCAGAGCCAGTAAATTGTGATTCATTTCGCTGTACTGAATTGCATTTGTTGACAGGGTTGGTTCATGCGCGATAACATTGTCTGCGTTTTTGGATTCTGACTGTTGCTCCGTCGCGTAGTTTTCGACCGAGTACACCCGTTTTCGGATACCATCTTCGACCAAATAGACAGATGACTCTTCACTCTCCTCACGAATTAACTCGACAGAGGCTTGTCCGTATATGAGTTTATCGCGCGAAATCAGCTTGTCGTTGTGTCGTTTCACCGTGTGGTTAGTCAAGTGTGGTCTTTCTACAGTTTGATTTCTGGAAGCCTGACTGTTCACATCATGAGAGTTGGTAGCCTTTTTTGGAAATCATGAAACATTTCTTAACATACAACGTGGTGAAACTAAATGCATTTTTTTGTATGAGAATAAGGCTTTTTGTCATACGATATGTCTGGACATATTTACGGATAAGAATGTAACAAGTTATGCGTGAACTGTTATGCTTTCTTGAATCAGAGTTCGTGACTCTGGGAGTGCTGTTCGATACGCTTGACCTGGAGTTGTCTTGACCTCATCGGTCGTCTTTTCATTTTTTATATCCAACTATTCCAAAACAGTTTGCTGTTTTGCCATCACAAGCGTTGGAAGGCACTTACGTTGGAGAATAGTGAACAACAATACCTATTCTGAATTGTTTCGATTTTATTTACGAGGTCAGTAATGTGCTACAAGCAACAATGGAAAATGTCAAATGCTCCATAGAACATTTGTAAGTATAGTTACCTATTCAAATTGACACAACTGAATCCACTCAAATAAAACTAGCGAAAAGCAAGGTTTAAAGGTCAGTTGATTTTAAACAACTAAACAAGGTGTTTCTGAAATTATTAGAATGAATGGTGGTCTTCTGTTCGATTGTTTCTTTCAGCTGCAAGTGCCAGTTCATTTGGTTCACTCCAATCTGGAAACATTATGTGATGGATTCTCAGGTCGGAGGTGCGAGTTTTCGAGCCCTCGGCCGAATACCTCAACACGGGGGNCGACGTGTGAACGGAAACCGGGGGGTGCTGCGGATTGGAATTGTGACTCATAAACGAGAGAGCGCGCACGTTGTCCTTGATCCGATCGCGATAGGTTTTCAAACGTACCTCCCTCCGCGTTGAGGTATTCGGCCGAGCGCTCGAAAACTCGCACCTCCGACCGGACAATCCACCACAATCATGCTTAGAAAGGTCGAGGCCACTGATTGTATGCTGTTATTAAAAGGAATCATTTGATTAGCTGTACACTCGTTAGATCTATTCTGTACCACTTATACAATGTGATTCACTATCGTTGGTACCTTCCCAAAAATGGCTACTGAAATCGATATCAGGATAAACTTATAGTTGATCCCGGATTCTGAATGACAGGTTTTACATCTTATGCTACAATGAAATCTAAAACAACACCCCAAACTCATTGCACTGTAAAGAAAGTGTAACAGTTTGCTATTTTTGGACACAATCCTTTCCGTCTTGGTGACCCGTCAGCAAATGAGCATCTTTATGCTATTATCGTGCGCATGCTCACATTCCGATTTAATCAATAAGACAGTTAAAGTGTGAGCTGGAAAACAATTCATCATGTAGGACATGGTCGATGTGTATGTGGACCTGTTTTACCTTGAGGAGCCCAGTGTGTTACACACAATTTATTGGTTTCCTGGTATTTTCCGAACGGTTGTGTGGAGGCTCACGAAGGCATGATGAGAAATTAGGCGATGGATCTATCTTTGCAGTTGAAATGTTGTGGTCCGCGACTTGAGATATCAGTGACAAGAGTAGCAACAGCATTTGGGTTTGGAGGCTCGCATCAACAGTGGGCTCGGCCCATCTTCAGAATATATCGCGGAACACTGCAAATCTACTCGTGTGAGTGCATGCTATCAATTTTATGACTGACAGGGCGCCGAGTTACGGTCCACTTAGTCGAGAATACAAAAATTATGAAAGACTGCAAACTAACACGAATGGTTTACTGATAAAATCAGATAATGGGTTTGGAACAATTCCGCTACAGAACACTAATTATTTGGGACTACATGTCACTCAGGCTTCAGAACAGATCAATGGTTATCTTGAGAAAAGCATAAGGGCAATGGAACAGGTTTAACCAAATGGCTGTCCAAAGGCTCCGAAAAATGAAGCAATTACAGGTGATTGACACACGCGCATTCGAGCCTATCAAACTGACAGGAACGGCCATGTCTGGTCTCTATCGTCGTCACAAGGTTTGCAAACAAAAAATAAATTCAATGCTAATTCGTTACATCTTTACAACTTACTTCGTCATTGTCATTACTCCAAGGACACAGGAAACAACATTACCAAAGAAAACGGTGTACTTAGAACCCCACTTTCCAAATGACGGCTGATCAACAATGACAAAAAGGCGTCTAACAGCTGCTGTATGCAGATCCTATAACGCTGTACAACTATGTATTATACAGCGAGCCAAGTCATTACCAGCCGCCTCGGCTACGATCAAATAGCCTACGTCCATTACATCTCTGTTTACACAAACATCGATGTAGTTGCTGTATGCGCTGCATAGGGAGGACAAAACGACAGCTGGCTTCTTGTATCAAGAAGCCTACCCCCAGGTGACTGGGAGCACAACTAGAAACGCCAGACGGGTGTATAGAGGCCAATGGACGACACTCAGCGTCATCGATGGCAAAACACTTAATCCAAACAAGACACAGTGAAAGCTTGTGACGCATTCTCTGTGACTTTTCGAGGCCCCTGGAAACGCAGCTTCCTGTTTGCTGAGGTTTTGGCTACCAGACGTGACGTCTGGTGACGCGCTGGTAGTTAGCATCCCCATATATTTGTAATCTCCGTGTCTGTTTGTCCAATCCCTTAAACCAGGAATTCCACCCAATGGAACCTTATCTTAATGTCTAAAGTTAGTCACATGTCTGTGTGTAGTCAGAATGTACAAAGTGTTACTCTGGAGAAAATCACACGATTTACGACTTCTGACTTTATCTACGCAGTTGATTTAGTGAATATCTGGAGTTACAAAATGATTTCCCCAAAAGTATCCTCGTTCTTCGTAAATGTGCCATCTGGGAAAACTGTTGAATATCTGTGCAATCACAGTGGTGATAGTCAAGGTGAAATCCGAATTCCCAAGTTTCTCCAAATGGAGAGCTCTACATAGGGTGTGACACTGCAGCACTGGATTCACTATTAACCCTACTGCTCGGCTGCACATTCATGACCTGTCTAGAGACAAATGAACTTGGTCACGAAATCGGTAACCGTAATTTTCACAAGTGCTAAGTGGACCAACTATTTTGTCTGATTAAGGATAGTGATGCCACTTGGACTCCACTAGCTGGTTCATATTTTGAGCTCCCAAACTAGGTTCACAGTTGAAACAGAACAGAACGACGGGCTGTACTATCTTGCATGTGTATCGTTTCGTACCTCAGAAGTGCTAGTTCAGAAGTCATTTCATAAAATAAAATGAACCGGTCATGCTCATTTTCAGTTCTGCCTCCATGAACTACATACGGTTGTTTTGGTTGTTTTGTCAATCAGAGCGTAAAGAAATGCACGTCGGTTGCCTTACAGCAGTTTTAGATAGGAACACAGCTCCAAATGTCTTAAAAATTCGCACAGACGGCGGAGATAGGGCCTACATTTAGCATATTGTCATATGATTCCACAAATCTGCTTATCACCCGCCGATTTTCAAATATATTTGAGAATGCCTATATTGTGGCATGGGTCATCTTATAGTTCGTTACTTGCCCGGTTCTGGTGCTACAATACCAAGATATCTTGGCAAAGTTTTTGTTCGTCATTTCGTGTTGTCAAGTCGACTACGTTGAACGAATCATACAACAGTTCTCAGAAAGGATTCGGAGACGTCTCCCCAAGTAGCTTTGCAACTGTTCCTGAAAGCCCATTTCAATTGCGATTGATTCCCACGTGGTTGATACTGGCCTTCAAATAAAACCGATTGAAGCTTCCCGAATTATCTGCGAGGTTCATGAGGCTCACTCCAGAGCATTCGGGGTACGACTAGTATTAACATCAGGAATTGTTGCCATCACGTTCTACAGCTCGTCTGTGTGCAAGATCTTCATCACCCTTGACTAATTGTTCCGAATCCACTTGGAATCTAAGCATGAGTGAACTACGTGACACCTGACAGTCATACATGGCACCCACACGTAGTCACTACCACTCCAACCCTCCAACATATTGTGACCTTTCTCATGCCTGTGATTTTGATTACCTAGTTGCCTTATTATAACTTTCACCTATAATTAGCCCATATCATACCACGTATTCGTCATTGTCCAAATCCGATAAGACCGACGGAATACAACTGTTTACTCAAGTGACCTTGGTTTTTGTCAAACCAATGCGTTGCATCGTTATATGCACTTGCAGCAAAATATTCTCAAGAAACGCACGTTGCAGTACGATGTTTCTGACTTCTGTTTCTGAATTTGTTATATGACTATCATTATCCAATGAGGTTCATCATTGCCCTCTGTTGTTATCTTCCTATGGTCGAGTTCTTTGATGCTTATGCGAGCGGAATGCAATGCCATCTTCAGATAGAACTTAGAGGCATAGGTTTGCTTTAATTCGCGGTCAAGTACAATGACCAGTAAGCATTTCATATGAATTCTATATCATCTGAAAACATCCAAATAACCAGATTTGGGATCAGTGGACTCACCGGCTCCGGGGCTGTAAGTAGATGACGCTTGGTCAGATTCTCAGGAGTGACAGGTCGCTGAGTGAGAAAAACGGGCATTGTGCGACGTCGCACCAAAGCGGGTTGTTGGTTGTGCTCAAAGGTGGTCACTTCGTTCGTGGAGTTATTCAACATAGCTTGGGAACCAGAACTCTGTGGAACTGCAGTGGTCGGGCACATGGACGTGCAAAGCGACGCCTGCGTCTCGCTCGGCCCCTTAACGCCAGTGGTCCTCTCCACCTCGGAGTGTATGGGCGTGGTGTACTGTGAGAAATGATCGCTCATCAGATTGACATCTGAGATTAGCTTGGCCAGAGGCACACTAGGCACCTCAGACTCCGGGTGCAAATCAGTGACTAGAGATCAGATAGTGTAAAAAATAGAGATGAGTACTGCTTGTAAATGCTACTCTGGCACGTGACCAACTAAAAATTTGGATGACTATTTTAAATTTTTTACTTTTGTGAACAAATTGGTTTTACCGATCTGTAAAAATACGTGAAGTTGTAGGCTCTACATCAAGAGAATCGGCGCTTATCTGCGTTCTACATCTCGTCATATTCGAGGAAACAAGTTTTCTCACACAAAATTTAGAATCCATGTGGCGTTAACCGAGGTGTTTGTGATTAGGAGGACGTAATGGCAACGTAATTCGCTGCCGTCAGTCGTTTCACAAATGCTGTTGAAGGCACTGTGCATTGGTTAGTTGATGCGTTCCTAGATTTTGCCACTCCTTGTACTATTCGTGAAGTAAAGCGAGTAACCTCCCGTAGAACCGTCCGAATCACCCAACTGCTGTAAACCAAAACCCAACGACAAATGGAAGTGTTGGTTAAGAATTACCTGCGCATAAAATTACAGTCAGGGATACCGAATGTATGATCTTGGCAGGTTCAATGGAACTAGTAAGCAACCTTCAAACAGAAAGACAGCTGCTGAGAGACAGAGTTTAGTGTCTTTTGTCAGCGGAGCTTGGCTAAAAAGATCGATTTTAAATATGGCATCTGCAGACAGGCTTACACGATGAGGTAGCTGTGACATTCAAACTCTCTGCCTAACAAACAATGATGGAAGACATTAAAGCATCAAAGCATGTTGCGAAATGTTAATATTTCGGTTATTCTAATCAGTCGCAGACGCGGAATACGCAGGCTTTTTACGTCATATAAATGAGAACAAGGAGTAACTCGATAGGCCTACAAACATAAGTTTTACTTAATCAGGACCGCGGCAACTCGATGAGTTGCCTCAACCACCTTGGCGCTTACAACGTAAACTTATGAGTTCGGGTGAGCTCCGTTTCGCAAAAGAAAATAGCTTCGAGTTTCGTTTACACAACGGCAACTTGGATGTGTTTACTGGGTCACCTCGGTGACCTGTTATCGTCAGGAGTTTAGCAATCGACAGCGGTGAATTTCGAACAGCTAGTGCACAGGGAGGGCTTAATCGTGAAGTTACCGTTTGAAAGCAACAAGGCATTTGCTGTGTGTATTCTCGAGACCATCGGACAAATTTAACAGCAACTTTGATCAGGCGTGAGTGATTCGTCAATTATGACGCCATTACAGACATGGAGGCGTCTTAAGAAGGCTCAAACCTGGTCCCAATTGATTACAACCGCCACATTCAGACGGATTATTTGGCCTGCCTCCACTGAAGACATGCGACTGGTTGGAATGTGATGTTTGCGCTATTCGATGGTGTCCAGCAGTCGGGCGTTTTGGTTGCATCCCTTCCAATTAGCTTAAACGTGGTCATAATTCCACAAGTCAGACGAATGTTTCGGTTACCACTTCGAAGACAGCGCTACAGAAGATTTCCACTCAAGGATCAGATCGCCTCAACAAGTTCAGACTGAGAAGTGAATTCCGACACTCGAGATTTTTAAGTCAGTGTGTTTGTATGATTTGATCAACATGTCTAAGCGCCCAGCCGCGGCAGCTTGTCTTGTTTTCCTTCGGATTGAAATTCTATATGTTCAAGGCATCTGCAGTATGCACCTATTGAAATACGATGTAACCTACTCTAGTATAATCCTGTAATGGCAGCTTCCAGTTTTCTGCGAACAGATCTCCACTGTTTGTCAGTAGACTCAATTATGACAAATAAAATATGTCTGGCTATACGCACTGTTAGTAAGTTCGCTGCCAACGTGTTCTGTGTACGGCTAAAATGATTCTATAGGAATATGGCCTAGTACTTCAGAACACTCTCTCTACTAGACACTGCCCAAACTGGTTCGTGCAATTTGGATTTGGTATACAGACATCTAGATGATAAAGCAAGGAGTCACCCGTTCTAACCCTGTTCTGATTATTTCAACCCCATGAACCCAAACTAAAACAAGCCCGGTGGGGAAGCGCTAGTTCAACAGTGAACAGTATAGAAAAACAAGATATCCACACTTTTACTAATGTACCAATCCTTTCATTGTAACTGACAGGAAGAAACAGACAACAGAGTTGTTATTACAATTTATTCGCCGCAGAGGGGAACACAGGTAATCATTAGCCACTCGTCTTACAGTTGACTAGCTATCTATTTTCGACTGAGATACATTTGACCAAACTCACAAAAGGCTGCTCCCGTTTTTCTGTGTTCAGTAGGAAAGTTGTAGATCATTTTGACTTGCATGTCACCTTTATGTCAGTTGAATAAGAAACATTTGCATTGCCTGAACGATGGTAAGCATTTAATCCAGTATATAAATGACCTAACGGACACGATCGTACCGGCTACCAAAGATTCAGTGGAAGATCCGTATACAATGCTTTTAGTAAGAAGAAACATGCTTATTAAGAACATTGGATAGAATACGAGGCAACGAGTGTTTTCGCAAAGGACGTGGACAAAACTGTCGACGGAGTATGAATGACCCGAATGTTCAAGAGAACTTGCAATGATTCAGAATGCAAAAAAAGCGTACTATGGTCGGGAACCTCAGGAAAGTACAAGTCTTAAGCCAGGATCCATGGTGTGCATCCAGCGTTACCCTGAAAACCCGAGACAGTGGGGGTGATGAGATGATCAAGTATCGTGATCACAGGCTGTGCGATTTTGACGGTAGTGGAATGAAGTACGACTGAGAGGGCGAGGTTCCTCGGAAGGGCGGACTCGTGATGCAAGCTATGAACCATCACGAACGGGGAGTAGACAAACCTATCAAAAGAGAAGGGATGTAATAATATTGAACTGGAACGGGGGGGTTCGGCCAATCACAGTTCACGCACAAGCTGCTACTGACGGATGTTTTGTCAGTCGGCACAAACAACCAAAAGCGGGAATCAGCTGTTGTTGAAGTACTCATCAGTTTCAAACGACTAAGTTGCTTAGTGCAAGGTCGTGGAGAGCACCGACGAGCTGGTGAATCAGAATGCAAGGACGCTTGTCCTCCAGCAGCAATCGCAAATACTGTTGTTTCCCTATAAAAAATGGTGCTGTCATTGCTCAATAAAATGCGATCAGCTAGCGTCACACACTACTGTTCTGATTTTCTCCACTCGGTAGTCCATCACGTGACATTCGCCAACAGGTGCTGGAAGACATTTGAGTAACCCGACGCCTACGCAAAAGCTTAATCCTGACAAGTAGGCCTGATGGCTAAGATGAACTGCTATCTTGCCTAACTCTGCTTTGATCACGATGGACTGTCCGTCTCGCTTTTGTCTGTTCAGGAAAAAACTATCGTCGGATTTTAACCTTGGATAGTGAGGACCAGTGTAATGTGTGAACGTTTTTGACAGGAGGTTAAACTAAAAGTGACGAGGCACAGACATCCACCCACGGATTCTTCAGACAAGTACACTGTGATAAACAGACGGTAACCAAAAGTATCAGGAACAAATTCAGTCTGACAGCTACCTGGAACTTCGAGATAAACCTCGACTGAGTAGGTCGTTTTGTGACGAGCAACGTATGGTGTCGAGTTTTGCAGATGTTAATCTTCATTAACTATTTGTAGACGAACTCGCTGATATTATCTTCTTCAGACACTCCAGAACTTTACAAAAGAAATGCTGGAATGTATACTTTTCTGCTGAAATCAGCAGCATAGGAGCTGATTCACTTGATCAGATTAAAGCGCAACATTTTTTGGAGAACAGTTGTAGATTTTGAGCACTTATTAGTCTAGTGATTCGTTGATACCGAGGTAAACAGAAGTTTCAAGGGAAAAGACTTATAGTGAACTATTCATACAGTACCTCACGTATCCTAATAATTGTGGTACGTCTCACAAAATTATCAGCAATTTGCAAAACTTTCTAGTGTTACTAAGATATACACACACACAAACACGACAATCGACAGTGTTTAAGAGAGTGACGAAGCGATTCCTGAACTATTCACGCCACAGCTGACATCTTAGAGTGAACAAGTAGTGTGTGGATATTGCAGCGTAGGTATTTACAATCTAGAACCGTGTCACGTTAATTTCAATGTGATCGGAACAGGTGACAAGAAAAAATACAGAACTTACAATGTGAACAATTTTGTGTGTATATTTCGCACTGAAATAACCTAAAATTCAGAGTGATCCTACAAGTTAATCCAGTTACAAACGTTCAGTATCAACAGACTGTGGTGGGCGTCAACCGTTTTTGACATGATTTGAACGTCCATTAGCACTTCTGTCCAGTCATTATGGTTGCTTTCATGATTAAAGAAAAAGGTATGTACGAACAACAAAAACAACTAGCCATGTTAAACGTAACTGGAAGCTGACCTCTTGGTATGACCACATAGGTGGTCGTAACCGACGGACTTCGGCTGACTCGAGAGTGGTCACTTTCATCCAAATCAGAGTCATTTGAACCGGTGTCCGCGTTGTTCCAACCTCCGTGCCTATCTGGGACATTCAAAAACATCTGATTGGCCGGCGCCTGAGACCGAGGAGCGTGTGCTCGACTAGGTTTAGGATGGTTGACTTGTGCTTCATCTAGTGGGTCGAACACTTCGGACGGTGAACTTGCATCGTAGTTGGTTATTTGGGGCACAAGCAACGTGAGTGGCTGATTAGCAGTCACCGTTTGGTACTGTTGACGTTGTTGTTGTTGCTCACGAATCAGCTTGGCACAGGTGGGAATAAAATCAGGATTTGATGTACACATGTATCTTCAAACATCCACATATGTAATATGTTATTCTCAGGTATACATATAAACATTATCACATCCTCGTTAGTGTTGTCATGATCATGTGTTTGACTCAAATACCACCAGACTTCTGTGAACTGGAGAAGTAGTTTTGTCGAGATGTTTGGCAGTACCTACCGAGGTTATGCTCACATAAGTGTCTAAATGTCTAGGTGTCACAACTGTGAATTATCATCAGATTACTTCATTGGCCTCGAATTTTTGAAACTGCAATGAAACTGCTCAACCACGACTATTGCATGGTTGTTGACTGAAAGCATGTCCACGAACCCAATTCTGTTGCTCGTTGAATCTGGTGAACAATTCCAGTATTCGCGGCCTAGCTATTGGAGATTTCTTCTTGTAAGGCGACAGCTAAAAAATAAACAATTAATCCTACCCACTCTGTTATATAGCACTGGACATGTGATCTTACTAAGATACATTGCAAACACGTGAACACTACGTGAACACTCCCTAGTGACAGATGATATGTGAACGATCTTCGTGACGTGACGGATTAGTCTATACTGATCACCAGCATAGATAATAACGAGATGTTCTCCATCAGAATGCATGTGTAGTTGTAGTAACGTGATTTCTAGCCTAATGACGCCCTGTTAAAGTATATACAAGTTAACGCATAGTTGTTAATTCGTACCCACAAATTGTAAGACGCGTCCTACCCACTGGGAAAGACAAAACAAACAAGAAGTCACATCGAATTGTCATACTTGGTTGACTGCAGGTATATTGCTCGTGTACCTACCAAACATTGCACCTTATTTTAACCGTACAATTGAGAACAATGGTTAATAAACTACCTCACATGTGAAAAAGGATACATTTTTCGACCATCTCTGTGTAGACAGCATATTGGTAATAGAAGTTAACACTTGGTGATTGTCGTTCTGGTGCGTCAGTTCGACTGCGCTCCCATCAACTGTTGTTTTAAACCAGTAGAACAAACGAGCGACAGATAGAATTCTCTCCATGTTAAAGTAACAAGATAAACATGAGGGTCCTCACAAAGAAAAATTCATTTAAAGGTGTAAGTGAACAAATATTTTACACCACTCGGGCATCTTAGAAGAATTGAGCAGGCATGAGCGGAGAGCTTAATAAGTGAATATAAAACGTTTCAAGAAAGCTACAATCCGGATCGATTTGTCACACGAAAACTGACATCTATAGATGAAGTGGATGTTACGTCGACAGCGAGGAAAAAAGCAATTTTGGTTGCACACGCTCTGGATCGTCGCGCAGAGTCGTCACGGACCAGGACCCATGTTCTGAGGGGCAGCACTATCAAGAGGTGTTAAGAAACTGGAGAATTCAGTACCGGAGACCATCGTCGTACCATCTACAAGCGTCCGAGTTGACGGAATGATTCAATGGTATGATAAAAAAAACTGATCTGAGCAGTACGGACAAGAACTGTGAATAAGGATTACTAGATGTGTTGTCTGTGTGTCCGGAGAAAAAGGGGAAAAAATACTGCCTCAAGCATAACGACATCTGGAACAACATGCTGCTTGAAGGATAACAGAAATACTAAGGTGAACTAAACAAAGTATGACTTCAGGCTGAATACACACAAACGGTACTCATTCAAGATTGGAGACTAAGTGACATTAAGAGATCATGGTCGATCAGAAACTTCCTTCCTCTGTGCAGGTCAAGTTAAAAGACGATGGAACGAACCATTCACCATCATAAACCGCAGGAATAAGAGCTTTGAAGTTAACCATGGTCCTCGTGGGAAATGGATCAGTACTGTACACTTGACACTTTGGCACAGTCGTAGCAAGCTACTTAAAGTAGCGACAAGTGTAACAGATGATCCTATCTGGAGTGCGATTATTCGAACACTCCGTGACATGTTTCGACACGGTAGTGAGATATGGCGAAAGCAAGTGATGGATAGTGGAAAGTTGCTATGTGAGATGGCCGTTCTTGCTGTAACAGGTACAAACTATCTTCGTCATTCAATGAAGAATTCAAGGTGTTCCCATCTCATATTTGGACTCCCGCAGTTGAATACAATTGTAAATGACCCAAGCAACTGGTGACAAACTGTTGACTGGTAGGTGAGGTAGATTTGTTTCACTTTTAAACCTTTTCCATTCAGTTCATCTTAATCTTTTTGTTTCCTATTAGGAGAAAACAAATAATAGGTTGCCTTTTTGAGGCACTTCACTCACTAGACGGTAGGATGGCTCAATACGACGCCCAGTACACCACAAATCCATTCGGAGTGGTCAGTATTCACAGTTTGGTTTTTTTTGCGCCAATTACTTACATACGAGATCTGCTGCAAACCCTGTTTCATACAGCCCGAGAGATGTGGACCAATGACTGCTTGCAGAGAGAGGGGGAGAGATTGAAGTTGTTGCTCGTAAACGGATATCCTGAGGGGTTCGACAATATTCGCAGTCAGAAAATGCCGTCCAAGACTGTCGTGAGTGCGGTTCCTAAATGCCGGAATTTTTTAACGTACACTTCAAAGGCAACTATATAACAACTGACGTAAGTCAAAAATTAAAGTCTGCTCCAACTCGTACATACTCTGCAGCTGAATTGCGGTTGTGACTCACAGCTGGAAGTGTCGCTCAGCTTAATCATAATCGTGACCTAGCGAAACGTTCTATCTCACACGCAATCTATCAGCTTACTTACAGCTGCGATGACGTCTATATCGGCAGAACAGGTCGGTGCCTACGACAATGAATGGCTGAACCTATGCCTAATTGGTTTGTGCACACGACGACACAACAGGCAATGATAACTATGCGATTAAAATGAAATTCGACCCCATCTGCTGCAGAGCATACCATGAAAAGAGGTCACGTTGCTGACTCCACCAGCTCGTCTCACGTAGTGTTGTGTAATCAGAATCCGACTTTATTTGATTTCTCCGAGGCAGTGTTAATCAGTGCTCGCGTTCAGCCCTATATGTGCATAAACTGTTGACTCAGGCAGTTTGACTGGCCTGGAACTGATGGCAGCCTTTGTTTCTTGTAAACTCAAACGTTGACTGTTTCTATTGTTGTTGCCATCCACATGTTATATACCTTCCGATGTTTTACGTTCCTGATTGAAGAGAGTAAACGAAATGCTAACATATCGTGATAAGTGACTTCTACTTTTATCACTGGGAGTCATTCCTCCAACTTGATATCGGACTGAAGTTATACTTCACAGAACAGTTCATCAACATCAGCCTTCTTACAAATAAGCAAGGCGACAACCGTCCGTCACAAGTGGTCGCACTTCTGACCAAGATACAACAATTACGGTAAATCCTTCATATGTTCAGATGCGATGGCATCGTCGTTAGTCGGCTATCTTACTCGGGTTCCAACGTTTCTTGGTACACCTTCTAGTCTCCATTTAACTGGTTGTCCGTCTTTTTAAGAGGACCAACTGTAAAGAATTCGGCACTTGCGAGTTATTTGTGCCATTTATCTTCAAAGTCCGTAGATGAGTGAATATGCTGAGGGCAGTCTCGGGAAGTTAGTCAGCTAAACACATCCCACTTACTCTAAATTACCTTGGAGAAAGAACTACTGTTTGTAATCCGTAATTCAGCGGTTAGATCGAGTGTTTAACTGCAACTCCAGGGAGAACAATAAGTCTAATTTCGAAGTCCAGTGATTCGGGTGTCAATCAGTAGTGATCTATTCTTCTGAATGTTCCGCACTAGTCGAGTTATCTGTTGTGCACACCCATAGTAGCTAATGAAAGTGAAGCATTATAACCATTGAGGAAATGCGCCATTACCTTGAATGCACTTCTAAGTAATCTACCCTGTAAAAGCCTAACATCGGGATTTCTTACACATTCGGGGAATCCTCTAAATTATTGGATAACATGAAACCGTTCTGGCTAGCACATTTAACTAAACTAAATTCAGTACGGTTGCTTTCGTCACCGATGTCACCTAATGTACAGTTGTGTGTTCTAGTTACCTTGTGGTAAGCAATCAGAGGAATCCTGAGGAAAGTGCAAACTACAGAAAAGCGGAGAGCATGAAAGTCACCCGCATTTCGCGTGAGTCACCCAAGCAACGGGTGAAAAATATTAGCAGAAGCGGTAGGCGACGCACAAATGTCTAAACGATCTGCATGAATGATGCGGCTTTGGCCGAGTTGAACTTATCCGTAATAAGCTGTGAAAACAAATTAGAACCAGCACACAAGGATCCTAGTTTTCGATTCGGACCTTAGGGCATTACTCAAGAGTATAACGAACAATCGTCTCCTTTCAGTAAGACTGCATGGGGGATACGAGAATAGAAGTGGAGTCAAGACCAAACCACGGGAGTTCGGGTGATCGTTCACCCTGGACAAGCCCGGTTGGTGTACGAGGTCTGCATACCCAATTTTGCCTCAGTGTCCATGAACTCTATCGTGAAGGTACATGTTTGTTTCAATTCGCGTGAGACTTTGTTCTGTTTTGTAATCTTGTTACCGGCCGGTTGACAATGAAAACTACAGTCTCCTCCATTATCCCTGTGGTGATGTGGTTACGACTATTTTGTTGACTTCATTCCTCCGTTGGATCTGTCTTAAGAAATCCATCTTCCACGTTTTGCACCAGAAATATGTGAGATCGTCTCTTACCCTCATGTTGCCACTTGACTTTTGTGAAGGTTTCTGGTCAACTAAGACCCAAGGAATATAAGTAAACCAATTCAATTTTATTGGCAACTTCTAACTCTACTGTGCATTACTCGAAGTAATAAACCATTCACTATGATGGTGTTACTCATGCCAACAATGAGAGGACTGCCATGAGATTACACAAATGAACAATGATAGCTGTTAGCTAAGCTGAACTGCAGCATGCTTCTTGTGAGACTAGTATTGATACATCAACTGCTCGTATCAGGAATGCTCGCAGTAAGCGCTGACGTTCCATGTGTTGGTTGAGACTCAACGCTTTCATCCCAACGGGGAAAGGTCAGGCTTTGTGAACGCTTGAGTGAACTGTACGTTCTTTCTGTGCGCCTAACCTCGAGTGTCGACTACGCAAGCATATCGTGTGAATGCTTACATGACGAAATTGTTACTCAACAAGACACCAACACATTAGCGTACGTGAATAGATGGTCTATGAGGTAGAACCATTTGATTAGGCGAGAAATTCTCATTCATGCCATGCCCCAGTTGCTATCTGCCGCAGCACTTGAGGTAAATTTGACTGAACACATGTCAGAGGGGGAAGTGGGAACGTATTACAGTATCTCGCTTTGTGATCGGCTACATATTACACCTGAGGATTACAGATAAGTGTACAGGATTGGTGGGAAGATTTCGAAAGATGAGAAGTTTAGTGGAGATTGAATATCTCCAACCATGCAGTAGCATATAGAAGGCATATACACCGCACCGTAATTTAACTAACGTTTTTTATATCGCACCCATCGCCTAATTATTCAAGCCAGTGAATTATTCTTCTACACTCGTGTAATTCTAGTATACATCTCGTTCGGACTACATGTTATTTTTTCAAAGGCTGAAGTAGATCAAACAGACACAATCCAAATTCGACTACTGCATTCTAAAATGGAATGTAACCCCTATTTCCAATGTGTTTAGTTGGATTCGATTTATGAGGACGAAGTGCTACCCAACTGCTTATGAGTTATCCGCCTAGTATCAATAACTTATTGACCACAGGCCTGAAGAAGAACCCAAAGTGTATTATGAAACGGTCGTATGAACAGGGCATGCCGAGTTTGAGAAGGATAGTATTCTGGAGTCTATTGAAACAACTCACATTTTTCGAGACATTGAAATGAGGGCGATTTCACCTGAGATTTCACCAGCTGTCAATAATGTGCGAATATGTTTATTTTCGGTGTATTCTTCGGGCTACATGCAACACAGTAATCATGAAAGTAACTGTCAGTTAAGGATTTCGTGGAACCTAATGTGATGTCACTCTAGTGTCAACTAGTCGAACCAACAAAAGTGATACGACTGATCGGCCAACGTGTGTTGTAGATGGCGTTTTCTTCATCGTCACTGACAGTCTTGATACTAATTCCTTATTATCACTGGTTAATTCGGTTCATAAGAATTTGAAATTTCCCATGGAGATAGGACAGGACGGAAGACTGACTTTCCTTGCTAGTTCGTTATTGGAAAGTCCAGATGGATCTGTCTAACGAGGCACATATAGGAAGCAGATATGAGATAGTCAGTATGAGCATTTTCAAAGCTTTTGTACCGTTGAAGCAGATAAGAAATTTGGTACAATGTTTAGTAAACCGGATCTACAAAATTTGTACAGATAACATTTATACAAATGGTGGCATTCGTGTTAATGAGAATCGCAACAATTTCCTAGCTCACACTATGCGGACAACGGAACTGCAGGATCATGATTCATCTGCCAGGCACAAACCGCTCTGTATGAAATGCCCTACAAGGACAAAATATCAAATACAGCACCGACCAGAAGGCTCGATAAAGCCATGAGGGTGACAATTCATGCTATACAGCCGGGAATATCGTTCATATTTAAACCAATTGTGTATCTTTACCTCAAAGGCTCGGTGCCAATTAGTGCTATCTCACTTTGTATGTTCTCATTTTCTTGTTCGCGTGGAATAGGTTACATCGGTCGCACAAGACACTTGACGAACAAAACTCGTGGACTATCCTGCTCGGTCAGCAACAGAGAATCTGTATTAAAATTTTGGCCCACCTAATCGACTCGAGTCACAAAATCAATGTGGTGCTTGAATGCATGCCTGCCCACCACGTCATGCGTGTTTATACTGCAGTTCTTGGATGTCGTATCATGGTCGCTGTGTAAGTTACCCCCGTATGCTCAAACGTTGAAATTGCTATAGGTTGGTAGCGTTGGAACAAGTGACGGAGCGCCACAGTAACCGTGTCCGTAATCCTGATGTGACATCAGATTCACGTTGGCTTCGCCCAATCCTTGATTGAAAACTATTTTCGTGTTTATTGTTTCTTATTTGGCCTGAGGATGAAACCGAAGATGAGCATGCGTGATAGTGTTTGGGTTCTGATGAAATACAGCTTTAGGCAGACTGAGTCTCTGCACAATTCCACTTGGTGCTGCTCACAGTAGTACTGCGGTTGAGGTAAACAGCACACCTAATCCGCAAATGAGTTTCTATCTACATAGAAGTCAATATTTTATAGTCGGCGTCCGTTTAAGGGAGGATGCCCATTGATAAACTGGGGATTTTTCACTCTTAATTGAAAAGGAAACAATGTGTGGGCTCTAAAGTACTCACACTTTCCTATCGTTTGACACTGTTACTCGGCTTTGTACTTACAACCGTTGGCGGTTTCAACAAGGCATATTGTTAAACCTACAAAAAAATGGGCCACAATATAAAATTTGTCTGTTGACTTGACATGCACACAATTCGGAGCTTTTTTAAAGAATTTTCACGTTTGTTGACAAAGCGACTAGGCATGGTGACTGATTATGATGACTGGCGTTATTTTAGAGGCTCGAGTTGGACGCTCCCAACCTCACTTGCATTGCTTGATAGCTAACGTACTCAAGCTATGCATTGAAATCCCCAAGAAACCGAATGTTGCGTTCGACTGTAGCATCGTAATCAATTTTGGATTGGGGCGTCCGTACACTTGCCATTTACTACATCACACTGTCGAGACTGAAAGTGCTTGCAGGAGATGGCCATCAATGTGCATAAGTGAGCGATATATACGAAGAGATTTGGTGTCTGTATGTACACCAGATTTATAACAAACACAACGTGGTAAACAAGTTCAATTTTAGTTACTCATCATCAGGCTGGGTGACCCAGATGATCCGCTCAACGGCCTTTCCCCTAGCCACATCAGTTGTTGGTTCAGACGTGAGGCAGTGAACCACACAGTTATCCCATATCAGTGTCACGTGAGCTACCTGTCAGTTTTAGTGACAGTGACGTCAGACCGAGGCAGGTGACGGTCTCTGGTCTTACCGGTAGTTGTAAGTTACTGAAGATGAATAAGGACACATTTTCAGCAAAGACGTTAGACTGCCTAGCTGTCTGTAGCTGTCGTTCGGTTGACACGTTAGCGTCACGTTGGCCAACAGCTCACTAGATTAAACGCATCTGGTTGTTCGGAGATAACTTGGAGATTTTCATGCGGCTGACATGAAAACGTGTTGCTCCGTTGATAACGAGCGAACTGCAGACGCAACCATTAGATACTTGGCTTGGAGACAGAGTGATCAAAGCTGAAAAGCTTCGTCAACTATGAAGTGAATGTATCACGTCATCATTACGTTGTAGTCACCAGATCACAGAATTTGCATTGAACGGGTAGTTAACTGGCACCAAAGCAGGAGTCAATTCTTTGCTGGTTTTTCTAAAGAGAAGTGTGCTAGCTCTCATTTAACAGACGAACGTCCTTAATGGAGTTGACCAGTACGACAGAACTGCGTCGCGTACATGGTCGAAGATACCTCAGATGTAAAATTAAATCCACTCCTGTTTGATGCCCACGTTTGGAAGTAGACTGAGCCCTTCTCAAGAGGGAATGATTGAGCAAACCATTAGGTGGATGCAGAAATTGTAGGAAAGTGTGAATACTTTGCACTTTATAACCACCGTATAGCTTGAACGATAACGACAGACAGATATCCGACTCGATGTCTACGTGAAAAATGTGACCACGTTCACCCACCGACAGAGGTAAGCCCTGTTGAATGACATGCAGCTTTGCTCGTGAGTGATATAACAGGACTCGGAGGCACAAACACCAAAAAGCAGGTTCTAAGCCCAGGAAGACATAAAACTGGAAACAAGTGTTGGAAACGCACGTATGCACCGTGCAAGATTGGTCGCCAGATATACTGATGATGCACGACTGCCACGTCGATAGCATGAAACAGTGCATGTGTTCGTAGGTCTGCACTTTCAGTCTGCCGAGCTGTACAGCCAAGGAGTTTGCAAGAATCCATCTCCTGAACCGATTGCATGCGAACGTTTCGGAGGACAATGTTCCCGAGCAACAGTGCGGATTCCGGGTGAGCCACAATGCCATCGACATAGTGGTCATTGCTAGACAGCTACAAGAGAAGTACGGAAAACACAACCAGTCCTGTATGCTCTCTTCGTGGGCCTCATCAAGGCCTTTGATTCTGTCAGCTGCGAGACGTTGTGGACGGTGCTTGGTAAGTTCGGTTGTCCAGGTATATTCGTCAGTTCGATGAGATTATCGCTAGCATCTAACAGAGTTGTGTCCTAGTCACAACTATCTTTAGTTTATATTTGATTACCATGCTGACAGTTTCTTCTCATGTCCGGATGGCGTCAGAGTTGAGTGCTGGACAAACGAGCGCCGACAGAATATTCGATGTCTCGACGCCTCAACCCGGGCTACACACCTCAATAGTGAGTATGCTTCTGTTCGCAGATGACAGTGCGCTATTCGCACACAGCGAAGACGAGCTTCGTCAATCGACTACGAGTTTCGCGATCGCGGCATCGACGTTTGGGCTGGATATCAACCCACATAAGACATTTTCTCTCTTTCAGCTTACTGCAGGCGGAGGTGCTCTTATTGCACCTGCGCCTGAAAGTTACATCGATGGAGATGTTGTCGACAGCTGCGCAGACTACTGCTCATTGAGTAGTGATTTGTCCAAAAACCACGAGTTACGACTTAGTGTAGCAAAGGCAACTGCTAGTTTTGGACGTCTCGGAAGACATAACTGGAAGAAACAGCCTGAAGATGGTCACTAAGCTCTGCGTCTACCGCTAAATGATAATGTCTGTACTGCTGTATGGCACAGAAACTTTGACATTGTGTCTGCGGAACGTGCGCTATCTGAGCCGTTCTTGTTTGCACTGTCTAAGACGGATCTTGGGTGTTCGGTGTTCGGACATGGTTCAAAACACTGGTGTGGTGCGGCACACAGACATGGTCGGAATGGAAGCCATACTGATGCTAAATCAGTTTCGTGTGCTAGGTCACCTACGTTGGATGTGCGATGACAGCATTCTAAAGCACCTGCAGTACGGACAAGTGGAATTAGGTGATCGAAAACTGCGGTATTTGGATGTAATCCAAGTAAGTTTTTCTTGTTGTAACATTGATTTCATTTCTTGAGATGACTTAGGGTTGAACCGGACGGTCTGGTGGAATGCGCTCCGGACGGGCGTCTGAAATTTCAGTAAGTAATTATTGTCATAGATCGTGGTGATATGACTATATGGTATTGTGATATATGTGGCTGCTAATGCGCTGGCCGCCTGGGATTAGTAGGTCATCAACGTATTCATAGTACACCATCCATTAAGATAACGGTTACGTTAGGTTCAGTAGACCGACTAGACATAAAGGCCTTATTCACACGCCTCTTGGTCTTATTTCTCCGGGTTTACACTGGATACATGGTGTGTGATTGGAACAACAAGCCGTGCAGCGCAAGTCACTTGTAGAGTTGATCAAGCCCAGGTGTCTTCTGGCTTCGGTCACTGTGACAGGATAATCCGATCCGGATGTTGCCAACCGTATTTTCACACACTTCATAATGAAGGTTTGACAATAAACAGCCTTCCAAGCCAAGAGTCTTCCGTGATCATGACAGTCTGACTCTTCAAGATGTTGTTACGTTGATCGAAATATTATGTGGCTTGTGTGACACAGAATTGCGATGCTCGTTTTCTACACTACCTTATTTCACATTCACACGCGTATACAGGTAGAAGATAGCTCGTAGATCCGTCCGAGCGTACATCTCAGTTCAGTTAATATACACCAAAAAACGATGAGTTTATATAATAGGTCACACTCGTCATAGTTACAATGTCTTGATGCAGCTATTTCTCAACTACTATTCACTTGGAATTGTGGAAACTGGACCTTGTCTATTTGAAACATGCCATCAACCCAGCCACTCCCTTTCATCCGATTAATCCAACTAATTAGAGTCGGGCGAAGGGTTGTGAGACATCAAATGCCGGTCACAGCTGGAGTGATTGACATTCACTTGAAGAACCCATCATTGTACGCCCGTAATCGGTTCGTTCAGTACCTGTGCTTGAGGTGGACGAACGCCTTCTTTAGGACCGACTCGACTTTCACGGTATCACTTGCGTTTCCAGTGCAACACAATCATATCAAGGATTCGAGTGCAACTGTAAACAGAAATTCCTGATCCAGTACAGGAACTACCTACTTATTACTCGTCATGCTATGAATACATTGTTTTAAGTGCAAACGTTAGCCTAACGTTGCACAACTGGAAGCGATCTTTTTGTGACACAACGTTTTCTATTACTAGTCGGAAGATTTTCCATTAGTTGGATCAGAATCTTCGAACCAACCAGCACATGTTACATACCTCTGTAATTCTATCTTTTTAATTTGAGAATTACAATGGAAACGTCGATAGTAGAGTCCTATCGTGGTGGATTATCAAACCGGAGGTGCATGTGCTCCGACTGTCAGTCAAATACATCGGCGGCAAGGAACGTCCAAAAGCCCACAGCGAGTGGGTCGGGGACAGCATGGGCGACGGATGAGCCATCGCTCAACTGAATCGGACCAAAGGGCGATGCATGGCAAGCAAAATGAGATGGATGAATCGGGGGCACGATTACTTTAACATCCGGAGAAATACCTCGACGTGATCGTAAAATACGGACAAAAGCCATAGTGGATGGAATGCGGCCAGCACGAGTGACCGGACGAGCCATCGCCCAACGAAAGTGGCTCAACGGACGAGGAATGGCAGGTGAAAAACGCCTCGACAAGAGGCGTCGGACACACAAACCGGGTCGAAGTGCCCACGACGTGTGAGCGAAAATCGGGAATGTTGTGGTCCGGACCGATGACTCATAAACACGAGCGCGCGCATAGCATGGTAACCAGCGGGTTGGACACTAACGCGTGTGTTTTATTGGATGGCTTTTCTCTACATTATGATCACGTAACCTGACAGTCCAGCGACCGGGCTCTTCAATCCAACCGTAGCGACAGTTCGACCGTTCTGTTGTGTTCAAATTGTCACGTTTTTGAATTGCATGACAATTCCGGATTAGACAGAGTAAGAGGTGGGTGTCGACGGCTCGTGCTACAAATAATATTTCGACGTATTCCACGTGTGTATGCATTGCTCTGAAATTGATGCAGTTTACGAATAATAACTATGTATCAATCTAACTGTTTCACCAGCCGATATAACGGTTGCGAATGTTGTTAGTTGAAAACAATGACGGCCAATCAACAAGGGATGATAACGAAAAATCAGTGCAGTTTTCAAATCGTTGTGTCATTCCAGGTAGAAGAGGACGTCACCTTACTAGTGTTATTCTTCAAAGGTTGTTTGGAGTTTCACACACGGGACAGTCTCCCATTTCAGTCGTCAACTGTTCATGACATCGTGACATGCATGATTCATAGATGTACTAGTCACATATACAGGTTAATGCCTTCCCTGGTACTCGTCTGTGGTCTACCCCTCACTGCCTCACCGGAACCAATTTCGATCCGCTGGACTTGCACTACTATAACAAGGGAGCTGGTTATCCGCATCCTGAACAGTTGATAAATGTTTGATTGTCAAGGTCACCAACTGCTTCCTCCTGAACTCTGGACCACGGGCCAACTCATCATGGAGGAGAAATTGACATTTCACCAAGTTGGTTAAGACAGCTGAGCAAAAGATTCAGCTGAACTGTACAACCTGCTACCAGTCGTTATTTACTTGAAGAAATTCGTGGTTGTTTTGTGACGTCTACAGTACTCGCTATATGCATCGGCACTCTGAATCTACTCCCAGTCAACGCGACAAACACCGTAAGATGATGTGTCGTAACTTATTTCAGATTTCGAGTGAACAGTGGCAAAGCAAAGTCTAAAATACAACTCCGCCTGAAATATTTTATTAACATAAAATAGCTGTAACACGTCAGTTTACCAGTGGCATGATAGTCCCTCGCAGTGAATGTCTTATTGCATACTAACATGCGAAAAAAAAGAAACTGCTATTAGTTTTTGCATCCAAAATTACCTGTCTTCTGTTTTGTGACGGTGAAAAGGATTGCTCCAGCTCCCCTTGTTGCCGTGAACGGTCTCGACGTCTTGAGCGACGAGCCAGACGGTAAGAACCAGCCCTCGAGATCGGACTACCCTGACCTTGTTTCACTTCCAAATTCTGACTGGTTCGCCGGGAGCCACTCGCATCGACACCGTCTTGATTGTCGGGCGATCCAGTAGTCTGAACACCGGCCAACACCTCGTGTGCTGCTTTAAGGGCAGATTCGAATGCTTGGTTTCCATGTTTTGTTACACGCATCAAGCGGACCATATCATCCAGATATTTGATACCTTGTGACAGAGAAGTAATGTGATGGTGTTACAATGAACGTTGCGTAACTTATTCAAAGCGATTTTCTATCCGGATATATGGATTAATAGTAACGACATGTATTCATGAACCTGCACTAATTGCCAAATTTTAAGATCGCGTTTGCAGTAAGGGTGAATAATCTACAGTCAAAGTCCCATCACACAATCTAAACTCATACTTACTCAGTCGTTACTATATACGACAGAAAGAAGCAAAGTTGATATTGGAAACATTTAGGCTTATCTAGGTGAGATATGCATCCCTTTTAAAATGCCCAGTTTTTGAAACATAATAGTGAGTCTCTGGTGAGAATGATCGTTTAGTTTCCTTATCGGCCAGGTTCTCGGTATCAGTATTTTGTCTACAAACGTATGGTATGTTCTATTTTTTGTGTTATACTAAACCACACCCTTGTGCTTCCAGTCAAACAGTCTGGGATGGAGTTATAGGCCAATCCAGCACTTGTGGTACACAGCGTTCTCAAGTCAAGTACGTGAACTGATGGACATGACGAATCAGAAGCGTTATTGTTTCGGTGGGCCATTGTGGACGCAGCTTGTCGAATGTCAAAGTAGGGCGGTCATCTTGCGACTTTTCTAAACAGTCGTACAAAAACATATCAACGAATCTGTCCTTGACGTCACTGACTAAAGTTAGACGGTAATTACCATCGCTCTGTCGAATTTGGAAGAAAAACAGCAGTACATCGGGAGTCAACAAGCATCTCCTAACAATAAGTTATTTGGATTTTTGAATATAAAGTGAACAGAGCCCGCAGCTGTTCGCTGCCTTCACATTCATATAGACTTTCTGATTAGTCCCCTTTGAAAGGAAGCCCTGCCTCGAGTTTCACCTTTGTTAGAGTTCGTCAACAGGTTACACTCGTGCCACGGACTTGCTACTCAAACGAGCTGATAGGAAAACAACTACAAATGGGAAGGTTTTATTCAACATATTTCTACGAACTTTTCAACCATTTAACCGAACTTTTGAATAAAACACTGTAAATTTCCATAGCAAGGAATCGGCCGTCTATTTTTACTACCAGTCTTTACTCTTTAACATGATGCACGCCATCACCAGAGTATGAAGTAGAAAGTAGGTTTGCTCTCATTTCCCATTGACGTTAGGTCACGATCTTTTCCTTGCTGATCCACTTTCCAAATTTCATGTGTATCATTGGCCTCTTTCTTTCCAATCAGCCAGTAGACGGCGGCTGTAACAAACCAAGGGTCTCTATGTGCGTTGACCAGTTGTTGTCTGCACGTAGTTTTGTCAAACCATCAGCAAACACTACTCCTCAACTACGGTTATTGGATTTTGCGGACGTCATTCAATCAATGCGTATTCGGTTGGTAGTTAAGTCGGCATATCAGTGAGAGGCATTCGAACATCGCTAGCTCTGTTCGTTGGCGTACAATAACCAACCACCCGGCAAGATGCCAAAACTGATCACAATAGCCAGTTGAAACCCGACAACCTGTTACAACAAAGACTTGCTACCTGAACCCAAAACAACCGAAGTACATAATAACCAGTGTGGTACGAGTAGATAGAAAAAAACCAGTAAGTGTTTCGTTGGCTGGAAAAACATCCTGATTTCACTTCTGTAACGTGAATTCATGATACCCCCAAAAATAACTCAGATTGTTCAAATCGAGATGATCTGTCGTTCATCCTATATTTTTTCGAGTTCGATATCAATGGAGGCTGATCCATTTAAACAAAACGGTTGTCACATCGGCGACTGGTTCATTTAGTTAACATACGAAAGTAAAAACTTGCGTTATACCAAGATTTTACAAATGGTATAAGGTTACGGAAAATGTTAGCTATAGATGACACGCGGGCTTTTGTCACCTTATGTATGGAACAGTCTCCAAGGTTACCTTATCCTGTGACTTCAAGAAAAGCCTTAGAATTGCTGAAACTACATTCAACATCAGTGTGTTGAATCTAATGGTGTTCAGAGTAAGACAGATTAAGAACTGAGCGACGATAACCTTATAAACGGCACGGCTACTGACCATGAGTCGTAGTCAACAGACAAATCTGAAAGCATTGCATTAGTCGATTCAAAAATCCTGGTGACCCTCTACAAACGTTTTGGCTCAAACACCACGACCGACGTGTGTGAAACGAGTCACACATGTGCATGTCTTCGGATTGTAAGAAATGTTGGACCTGCTAACGTTGCAGTAATCTGCTAACTTTATGTTGTTCAAATTAGTTAATTTATTGTCGAAATGCAGAATGTCATGAGATGTGAATAAGTTGGAAGTTGCTAATTCCCGGACGATTAGCTTACGCTGACCATCTCTCTGCGTCTGACGTCGGCATAACATCATTTCCGTATATCGCAGTTTAAAAAAAACAGAGATCGAATTCATAACAAGAGAGAATGGTAGTTGAATCCATCAAAGTGAGCATCTGGAGATAAATTCGTTATTGGTTGTCACATATGAAAACGGCCTTATAATCTCAGTTAGCGAATTAAGAGGTATTAATAGATCACTAAATCGAGCATCTCGGGTTTTGTTACACTTACTAAGGTTGATTGACTTGCTGAGAATCACTCGCATTTATACCAGTTTGGTTACCGGACTCTCCGGGAGCTTGCATACTGGCAAACACTTCTCGTTTTGCTTCAAGAGCAGGTTCACGAACCTGGTGTCAAAGTTTCACCATGCCTATCATTCAGACCATGTCGTCTAGATGTATAATACTTCGTAGCAGAAAAACAATGTGATGTGTAGCACACGTTGATCGATTTTTATTATCAAGGACCACATTTTTGAAGCCAGAGATCTAACCTATCCTGCTGGCGCGGTTTCTCAGCTCTACTCATGATCAGGCTGGTAATCGGACTATGCCAGCTGAATAGTTTAAGTGAGTGCTGTTTCGCACTAACCACTGAAAATTGCTCTCCAATGAATAAAAAAAGATATTATGTCAATGACATTTTCGTCGAAACGACTTTGAATACAGAAGTTACGCTTACACTACCAAATCACGTATGTACGATTAGTTTCCGCTTGATTCAACCTTTGTTGCTCAAATACTCAGAATGATGTTGGTACCCAACCAATGGACACGTCACCAGACGGAAATTGTGTAATCCACACACAGAGCTGTCAAACAACTAACTGGAAGCCTGAGATTTTCTGATAAACAGATTTACTGCTTGCGGTATGTGAGTACCGGAGACCAAAAATCAAAGCTCACTATGCAAGAATTAAGATAGGTTGGCAAACTGAGATTCCATTTTTATTCTTGACAGGATTCGTAAACTACATATTCTTATCAAGGCTGGGGTTTACAATTCGGTGTTCATTTTCGTCGTCTTTATCAATACACCATTGGCATCATATAAGACACGACCGAACTGTCATCTGTAAACTTCCGGTCACATTCATTGATGAGTATTGCTCATGTTGTCACAACAAGAGCACGCCACCAGTATAGCGTTTCCTCCTAAGTGAGTGCGGTTGAAATCTTATGTGAAACCAAACGTGAATGGTACTCAGTTCACATTATGGTTCCCGCTGATGCATCAAGAAGAATTGACCAAAGCTTTGAGAACAAAATTGGGGGGTCTGCTATGCATTTTACCCGTCTTAGTTTTGATTCCAATGAAAACAGACGTCTTCAGAAAGACCACTGGAATTCAGGCTCATCTTCAGATCTGAAATTTCATGAGTATAGGTGGAGTCATTTCGTACGTAAAGAAAACCAGCCTAGGTGAATACACAACTGGATCAACTGTTCAACAGTGTTCAACGGTTTTCTGGTGCACTCTCCTCGGTAAGTAATCAAAAAATGAGGTTTCAAGTGCAAAATTTATCAGGAGATATCATAGTGGTGTTAGCTGGGTTTGTCTGGTCCGCACTGTGAAACTAGTAATCCAACAGTTAGATCACTAGAAAACATGTGCAGAGTTACTTCACTTATCGTACCTACGGTACATTGATAGAAAAAGTGATGGTTGTACACAGTCCTCCCATATGGTTGTGACATTCCATCTGTTTGCCTCTTTGATTTTGAACGTTTTTGTATCTGTTCTATTGTAGGCATGGGGTTGAACGGTTTCGTGTGAATAGACTGGCTTAGCTTGTCCGTAAAGATATTAATCTAGCTAAGCTAGCTTGGACAGGTTTTTGACAAATATTGAACCAACGCCTTTCACGAACTGCACTATCTATATGGCTTGGATTAGTCTGGCATTGGTAGCCAGGTGGTCATTCAGGTAATCAGTAGAAATACACGGAAGTGTTGTTGCGGGTGTTCTAAGAATGGGGCTTTGATGTTCCCGACGTGAAATTATGATTGAATACGGTATTATAAGGAATAACTGATCAGTTGTTCGTCCAGTTTCGTTTGTTTGTTCGCTTACCTGTATATTTACCTACGAACTCAGATTAGCATATTGAAGTAAGTTTGTCTTTTGTCCAACATAGTTTGGATTATTGGTGTCCAAAACATGACCAGCCTGACATTTCGGTTGGATGAAGTGTTAATTGGACCTTATCTGCTCAGATTTGCGATTAGCATGGTTAACAACCGAAATTGAATATGTTTAAACTGTTACCAGGTGAGATTCCCATGCATAACCATTTATCATGCATCACACATAAAGTCCCAGACTAAAACACGCAACCCAACACGGATTCGAGGATGGGTTAGCTATTAGGTCACACCAACGGATTTGATCAGTTTATTGCTCGTAAATGGTCTGTTCTGTGGCCAGAATGACCGTATTCAATGTTTGTCCAGGATGAATGAGTCAGCAGTTATAAACAACCCGTTCCAAATATTTTTGTTCAAATTACTCGTAAGTCTAACTGGTAGGTAACTGCATGAAACTACAGAACTATTGTGAACACTTAAAAGGGGCTATGAGGCAAAACTTCTTCTACTCATACTTCTCCCCTCAGACAGCATCTAACAGGTTTGGAACATAATTACTTTGAGGCAAATCCTATTGGAAAAAACTGTGCAGATCACAGTACACATACCTTACATGAAGAGGATAGATTCCACAGGACATAGTTCTGTAAACTATACGATACTACTCATCTAACGACGAGTTGGTAGAGATGAGTTATGAGCCTGTGACCTACACAGTACAAGGTCAAGTTGAGAAAGAACATTTACTGTTGTAATCATAATGGTGTCACTTTGGCCGATGCTTCATAAAGGTAGAGCGACCACTACAACCTCTTCTGATCGCGACGCAGTCAAAAAATCCAGGTATCAGAGTAATCACTACTGACAATCTCTTCCGGCTATACGCCTGGAAATCTGAATTAGGGATTGTCAGACCCATCGGTTACATTAGTAGATCTCAATAGATCAGTCGAAATGATACGCCCCATTCACGGGTTCATTTTTTACATGTAGGCCCACAGATCTAAAATCATAACGGTAATGGAACAATACATAATCAGTAATGGTTCAACAAGACGGTGTGTGAGGCAAATGCAACTAATGAGTAAAAGCCAATCATCTCCTAGTTTATCAACTAAAAAACCGAAATGTCGGTAGTCGAAGGTTGTATACATGGTTAGATTTGAACTTATTATCAATTATCTCAAAGTACTTGCCGAACAATCTGTATATAATTTTGCGTTGAAAAGTGTCAATCGGTTTGACGGTCTTCAGGCCCATCTGGAACCCGAGTACCCCATGGATTCGTTAGTCATGGCATCATAATTGGTTATCACAGCAGACCTGCGGCCTCAAGGGAGTTGTCCCTCTTGATGTTCTGACTGTTATAACTGCACTCAAACTAAACTGTTTATTATCTGCTCGACTGCACAGCTCATGATGAGCACTCTCAAACAGACACTGCTGTAGTCGAACTATTTCCAGTTCGTGCTTATGAAGTAAAGGCAGTCTGAAGGGAATTCGGTTCCGAAACGAACGTTTTGTTTCATTCAAACTTTAATGAACCGGACAACCGATGTTATGAACATCATTAACCTCGCACTGGGCACGACCAAATTATCAAATCTGAACGCCCGACCACTTTCGTTTGTGAGCAATGATCAGGTTGCTCGATCGTATCGAGAGGGAACAGTAACTGTCCTGTTAACTCCAATCGATAACCTCGCGATTAGGATTTCCGAGAGATCACTGATCCCAGTAAACCTGTTAGGCAATGTTCTGATGAGTAGTCGGGAATTTGGTTTATTTTCAAGTTGACCATCGCCCACATTTGATCGCAGCCTTCGCATTCAGATGGATTTTCCAGCCTCGTGAAAGCCTGGCCGGAGTTCACATCCAGGCAGTGGCAAGGACATGCACAACTGACGAGCTCTACTGAGAGCAAAACTCGAGTCTAGTGCTTCTGTTCGAAAGAGGCTGGATGGAAAGTTCATCTGAATGCGAAGGATGCGATCAAAATGTGAGCGATGTTCAACTTGAAATTAATCAAATCCCCAGCAACTCATCAGTAATCCTTTGAATGTGCCTAACTAAAAACGACACCGGATGTCGGTTTGAGCGTGGATGTCAGGAGGCATAACAGAACTTCATTGCACACAAAAATTTCAACCGCTACGATTCGTTGACCTTCAGCCATGTGTACCATAGTTTATTGGGTAACAGCACTGTTGTCTTTTTTGAAACCACATAGCAGTAAATCACATGCAAACATGGCTGAGCGTTTACACATGATAATTCCGTCAAGCTTGTTGTGAAGTCAGTGGAGTAGTCTTCATCTCGGTTGTAACTAGGATGTGCACTACTGACGAACTCTAACAAAGACGATTACATCCGAGATGTGCTGGCCTAAAAGCCCATAGGAATGCGAAAACTGAGATTAATTGCAGTGGTTTGCAAGTTGTAACTAAGACATGTCGATAATATCCACTTTGTTCGATTGAAGCGTATTTTACTTCACAATGCTTTTCAAATGAATTATTTCTTTGTGAATGCAAAAGATTACAGTCACTTACCAAACGAAAACCTCGAACCAACTCATGCGGAAGCTACTTTCATGAAGTTTGTCCACCCAACTGCCCTACATCGGTTTCCTAACGGACAGATTAACCATAAGAAACGTACATGTAAGTTTTGTTTGCTGTTCTGGGCCCGTGCGCTCAGCAATAAATTAGAGGAGCTTGATTCAAAATGTTAGCCTGCCACAAAGTGGGCAACAGTTTCCGGAGAGAGTAATTTGTAGGATATGGTTAGACTCTTCCCACTTCAAAGACAACTCCACATTTTCATGTTTATTCAGCTCATCCTGAGAGTCATCCTCATCAGTTCAGGTCTTTTCCTTTCAATATATGGAAAAAATACTGTACACCTTCCGCTGAGAGACAGAGTGGATGTGTCGGAACGTCCTTTTGGACGTCTGGATCTAACGGAGCGGTAACGGTGGCTGCTGAAATTGAGTTGAACATGACATAATTCTCTTCCCCCGTTTTCCGCTTCCAGTTTTCAACCAAAACTTGAGAGCGACAAACACCACCTAATGCACTTAACGTGGTTTGTAATACCTGCGCGGAATGGACCAACGTTTTGTAATCGAACTGTGATTTTAATCCAAGCTTGTTCGTCTCCTGTCGCTAAATTTTGTGCGCATCCGAATCTACTACATATTCTATGTCCCTAATTGCGTGCTAACTTAAGTGACACGATAAGACCTATGCAATTGGCGCAACCAGTTGCAAGTCCACCAAAAAAAGGTTGACCTGGACAGTTTCTGTGAGTATGCAGAAGGGAAGGCATGCACCATGAACACAAATCTTGTTCTTAGTGTTGTATTCCTCTTTGTTTCACCTTAGAAGGTCAGGCAAGTGGAACAGCAAGGGATGTAGAGAGAGGTTACTAAAATAACTACAACCTTACGACTTAGAATCGAAAAGCCGTGATCGACGAAAATTTGCAAACTTGCGCTGATATACCGGAAATGAATAATCACATGATTGAATTCAGTTCGTCCAAAGGCATCATATACATGACAAAGGTTACCTGGTTGTTCAAAATCCGGATACATTTCTTTCACTAATTCACGAGTTTCCAGTGAATATTCCCGTGCAGACTCGGCCGCCCGTTGAGCGCGCTCGACCACTATGAATACATTGTCCAGACTGTAGCGAATGGAAAGTTTTATACACATATACATGTGGTTGGGACTATAACAGACAGTACATGCAACAGTCAAACTCCCTCAACGATCACCTGCATAATATAAAGCGTGGCGGAGAAGTTAAATGAACACATTAATTTTCATTTCATAAACAAATAACCTTCCAGAGATACAAAACAGATAAACGGAGTTGGAGGAATAATTTTGCAAAATAGTACTACCATTGCGTAAGCTTTCATCAGCTGTAACATAACTGCGATGAAACACAAACGTAATCGTAGGTAGGAAGCTAACAAGTTAGGTCTATGAGGCACATAGCTTGCCATTGAGCAAACTCATGGTAGACAACTGCAAATGCGACAATATGGCATGTGAAGGGTTGGGTTATTAAGCTAGCACGTAACGCCTAGAATGAACATAGGCTCGTGATGGTGCGTCAATACACGGAATGCATTTGTCGAAGCGACCACATGACCGGTCACTAGCAGGCAGTTGTACTGTCAGGCTTGGAAGCGTGAGCCCTCGGGGAGCAGGAATCGATCACTTCTACTAACGTAAATGCCACTACAACTCCAAGTGAAGCAATCCTGTACGTCTCACCAGTACGCATGTTTGTACGCAGTTCATCGGTCGGATTTTGTGGGTGAACTATAACCGAGAACTGAAACATACCGACACATAGGTAAGAAAGCAGCCAGAATTTTGAAGGTAATATTTTTGCCTTAAGTTAATACGTTTTAAGGGTTTCATGAGATGTTTGCTGATCTGCGGAATGTTGGTCCAATCTATGAACGGCTAAACACGGGTAAATTAGACACAGGTATTCCTTACGGGTTTACTGTGGGGGTCAACAGACTCCGGCGGATAACCAACGAAGAATCTGGTAACACGAACAGCCTTCATTTTTTGTTCGATTTTGCTATGTGCACATAGTCCGAGCCCTATGAGATGAAGCAAAACAGCGTTTATTTCGGATTTATACAAAGTCGACGAGATTCTGATGTTACTAACCATACTAGGGTTTACGCCATATTGATCAGCTCAAGGACTCATTTTCCTGTCGCCTAGTATTGTTTTCTCGCTTTCTGTAACTCATGACAAAGCAGGGTTGAGATGCAAGAGGTTCAATAAATTCGAAAACCTCCCCATCACTTCTGTATCACCATATAGTGCAATCGTGTTCAGTACAGGGGAACATCCTGTAATACATTGACGAGACGGAGTTCAGCCATAGACACAAACACCTGAGGCAAAATCAATCTCAGAGAACTACCCATCACAGTGCTCTTCGTTTTGAAACTGAACTGTAGTGTTTTTGTGTATTGATCTTGACCTGTAGCTTTATGTGGACCCATGAACACAGTCAACAGCCTGTCTTTACGACACATTTAGGAATGGTGAATTCGCTCTAACAGCACACGTACTTCTGGCCATGAAAATGGCGTTCTCAAAAAAGGTTGTACAGGTCAAACTTTTGTGAAAAGTTCCGACAGTAGGATAATCGAATGAAAATCACATCTTCTCTTGAGAAGTTCATGTATCTTGAACACTGTTCACAAGGTGTTGAAGCCCGTCGTGTAAGCCTGAGATTATAGATGTGGTATTAATCACACTCGTTTACAAACATGATTCCAGATGGAGATGTGAACGACAGACGGACGCTAATAAGAGCAAAGTTTGATTTCATCTTCTCTACTTCCAGTGGACTAATTCAGTAGTCTGTCTGAACTGTACAAGTAGTACTCAGCTGTAAGTATTGGCTGGTTGATAATAATCAAGATTTGTGACAAATGCTTTCTAAATCATTTACGTACCTATCAACTGACGACTGCTTCTATTCACTGGGGTTTTCGCTGTTCACGGATAACAACCACTCTTCTGCTAACAGAAAGATATGGTCGTCATTCTGAAACTGTGTAGTGAATGGAAAACTTTATTGTTCTTGTGTGCGCGGCTGGGTTGTGAGTGTGTGTTACGAGTGTTCGCTTTTCCTTCCATTAAAATTGATCGGCCCTGTTATATAAACACCAACATTTCAATGTGTGCCTGATGAGGTGTAGCGAAATTCGCTAGGCAGTAATTAATGTAGTTTGATGTTTTTGACCTCTGTTTTCAAATAATAACTAATTATATGCGGAAGAAAAAGCAAAACTATTGGAAATGATTGGAGCCCAAATCCACTAAATTTGGTGGAAAAACAGACACCGGTAGGATATGTGCAGGCGCTAGCAAACGTGTGATTCACATGCATAAAATCAACCGGTGCTAAGTTTATTTACTAAAATGAATGGATTATTTCGAACCACAGTATGTCCATCCTTAGCTACCCATCAGCAAACCTTCTGACGGTATGAAAGTCTGCCTGCTCAGCAGCTCACAGCTTAACTCCGCGTTCACTGTAGTTGCAGATGACCGGTCATACCGGAGTGCCGTTTTAGCACACTGACATACACATCGTCTTCCTTGCATTCATAAGTTGTCTGATATATTTGCGCTCCGATTAACAGGAAGATAGGGTCATATAGGTCTTCCACCAACTTCTGTCCTCGACAAGATTATAAGTGTATGCTCCAAGTTGTTGAACGGCTGAGTAAACATAGTACTGTCTACACATATTGTGACAGTTTGCTCATTCGTAGGTAGTCCATGTTTGTGTTGACTATGGTCCATGTACTGCTAGCGTGTTTGAAATCAGAAACAAAATGTGTTGGGAAAAAACTTGGTAGTTTCTATCCTCTGAACCAAAAATGGTTAACTAGAAAGACGGTGATGATATGTTGTTAAGTCACCCAAAAATCACAGTGAATTTTTAACTCCAGGATCTTAAGAGAACTTGGTAAGCAGCACGAGTTGCATAAAATTATGAAAATGGTGAGCATCAAACCAGATAATCTTTGTTGAATAAGAACTGTGTTTTCGTTGGCTCATGATGTCAATGAGGTCGTGTATTGTACTGAATCAAGGCCAATGGCTGCAAAATACATGCTGTCTGATGCATCTACCATTGCGATCCGCTGCCTCGATTCAATCAGCTCGGTTGTTCTGCTCAAACGGGCTGTTTTGATCATAAAGCTTTCGGAAAAATTTGACTCCGCAGATTTTCCATGAGCTGACCGACCTCCACTATGGTTAAAATGTTTCACGTATAAAATTGTTTGATTGTTATTTACTGTTAAATTCAGTAACATTTCAAAGAAGCTATCACCTTCTCCAATACAGCCACCGATTCAATCGAATTCTATTGAGGCTCCGATTACCGAGGTCACGTCCAGGAAGTTCATCACGGAATTCGAATTAGCTTATATTAGAGAATTAATATGTTTCAAAAAGAGTTTTCTGTTTTCTATTCGGTTGCTTGTGTGGAACGTATTGTACTACTTGTACTGCGACGGGAATGAGTGAGCACATTACACTGTTCGTGAGTAATCAGGCACAGACACATGTTACAATAGTGAAGTAATCGGAAAAAAATGGAACGACAAACATTGAAATGCACTTCGACAAGAAATGTCGTTTTCCGTACACGGACTTGTCACCGACGGCTGTGGCTTTCTGGGTATGCCTTTACGTGTGAATCAATTAGCGGTAGTCATGCTCTTGAAACATGCTCCACCTGCGTAATTTAGCTGAATAAGCAGTCCTTGAGCTCTCCGTTTTCTTGACTCAAAACAGTACCATGGAACAGTCGGTTGACAGGGAAGGTGTGTTCCATGCTGCATCACTTAACAGTTGTTTGAATTAGACAGTCACAGGGGCATAATTCAAAAGATTGCCTAATTGCAATCATTTGTCTACAAGGGTGACCGCTTTTCATTTTGCCTTCAGAGTGCCCACAGGCTATATATTTTGATGAGATTCCATGAGTAGAAGTTTCCAATGACACTGGTATTCATCTGCATAACCATGACCTTTTAGGCCGGAAGAACACTGTGAACGCAACCAAGATAGTCACATTACTGACTCTGCAGAGCACGTAATTAAACTTTCCATGAATTAATCATCGCTGACCCTTGCAACTGACTCTTCTTCTGTAATTTAAGTGGTAGCGTGCTCAAACGGGTAACAAACAAAGCTTGAGATCCATCTCATTGTTTCTTGAAAAAGATGTTCACAGACAAAGAGTAATTCGCTACAATCGCCCATCTAGCATCTAGTAGTATAAATGAACTTTTGTAACAAAAGAACATAGATGGAAGACGGTACATGATGCTGCCTCTAAGGGCGAATAAGCCCAACTTCTAACCTGGTGAGTGCAGTGACAGTTGGTGACAGGACGATGGGAGGCATGTTATGCGACCGTCTTGTTATTCCTGATACTCATTATATTATCGAGAACCTATGTGAAAGTTTTTCTGTCAGTGCGATGCCAGTCTGCCAGTACAATTGTCACATGTTACCTCCTGCGTTCGTTGATCCAGTCGTGTTAGGATTGGGCAATAGCTGCATTATGGTGGTCGCGGTACACAGCATTGCATGACACTGATGTGGTTACCGTATGCACAGAACGTTAAACAATGGTACGTCTTTCACCACAGACTGAAACACCGTATTTTTCACATAAGTTAACACCTCAGAGTGAGCACCATCAGTGTTTTCAGACTCAAGCCAATGGTACAATTTTTAGCAACTTAACCACAAGTGAATCGCTTAAGTTAGCAGGGTCTACAGTTGCAGAGATTTCCATAGCCCACTATTGTTGCATAAAACATTCTACCAGTAGGTTCGTTTGTGTTAGTGTCTCTTACCTCCAAAACTGAAGCAAACCGAAAACTACACAACACATAGTGGAGACATTCATGATAACCTGAAGCTCTCCTCAACAAGCCGGCGCAAAGCCGAAATAATGTTTATGTTGTTCTGTGGAGCTGTATTTCATTGGTATCGGGATAATTACTTTGTACGTTATAGCAGTTTAATAATCTATTGCCACACAATACTGAAGTCGGAGACGGTCAATAGAATCTAAGTCATTCATGCGGCAAAAACAGACAAACGACGGTTGAATACAACAAGGTTAAGAGTGCGAAACGAAGACATAGAGTGTAGTCAGACAGTAAGGTCACAGAAAACTAGAGCTGTGATCAAAATTACCTGTTCGATAGAATCAAGATAAACAATTCACTATGAAAGCAACAAATTCGATAGTTTTGGTGATCAGCAGCAGAATAAGGCAAACGGAGACATGAGTGAGAGAGTGTACATAAAAGAAAGCAGTAAGTTTACCGATAATATGCAAAGCTCATGCTGCTCACGACCATGTCAATAGCTCAACAGTAGGTGGTCAGAAAGGAAATATTTAGCGCAGCTTGCTGTCGTCCACCATCTGCTCCCGGTGGACTCTGTGTGTGACGAACGGACCGCGGGCTAACTGTAGGGTCACGGAAATATCGACTACCAATGATGACTAGGCCATTTGTTGCACGCGACCCAGTGTTACTTATTTTGACACACCGTTGACCGCGAAACAGTTGCTTACATTCATGGCTTTGTCTGTCATCTATAGGAACAGGGCACACGTAAGCTAACACCCGTATTTTAATCAACGTCATTTTGTAACACAGTATTCCGGATTGAATGTTCATTCCGATTTTCGTCTGCTTGATTTAAAGTAATTACTCCATACGCGTATCACAAGCACTCGCGTAACCCAACTCTCTTAGTATGAACTAAGTGAAACTGCATGATATGCCTTGCCGTTAAGGTATAGTGCGTTCTTGACTGTCAATGTTTCTAACCAATGGTATGAATGTCTACAGACAAACAACAGTGGGCTGTGGCTTAAGCACACTAGTGAGTGGTCAAGCAAAGTGACTGAACACATGAAACGCTATTGGTAAGCAGAGTTAAACCCTAACATTTCAACATAAACAGGACAGGCCTAGGTGTCCGCTTCCTACTAGTGGGTTACACAAACAATATTTGTGGTGGCATTGTCACTAGCATCTAAACTTCTCTGTTTTTAACTAAGGAAGAAAGTTTTCGTGTATCTTTGCTTGCAACAGGTAACGCTAGAGCAAGATTCCACAGTTCAAAAATGTATGAAAGTTGCGTTGAAGCGAACCTCTTATGTGTTGAATGGAGTTCAGATATGAGTTGTTTGCATTGCTGGTAACCATTGAGGCCACTTATGTACGCTCAAACCTAGCTGACCTTGACAGTTCAGTCTATTTAGACAGAAGAACGTCGGTAGCAGACAACTTAATGCCAAAATCCAGAAGATTCTCTTTTCACACTGTGATCTGCTCACTTCTTTCGTCCTCACTTCCATCAAGTCCCGAGAATAGTGTAAGGTTTAATTTACAGAGTTTTAATTCGGGTTTATTGGTTACAAGCAAGTCCCATACCCTGAGTCATGACCAGTGTGCCACACTTCTCAACTCACCAGAGCTCGTGAGCAAGGGTATTAACAAACAAAGCTTACGTTATCCCTTACTGTTGCACTTCTGTGCACAATCTACACAGCATTTGACTTTATGCTGTCAGCTATCCGTTCCTTACTAATGGTTTGGTAACAGCGTCCGGATTTCCTGCCTGAATGTGGTTTGTCACATAGCGTTCATGTTTGATATGCTTACCATGAATGTTGATTTCTAACGTATTGTGGTGGTTGAATCACAGTAAATATGAGCCGAATCAATGCGGTTGGCGGTATCCGATTCGGATTAGCCTGTCACAGTGGCAGAAGCCAAAGGACGCCTGCGCTTATCCATCACTGCAATTGGCTTGCGCTGCACCAATTGCAGTTCCACCAACACACCACATATCCAGTGTAAACTTGTAGGAATAAAACCGGGAGGTGTGCCAGTGGGGCCATTCTGTCCAGTCGGCCAATGCTGGTTAGCCACTTGATTGACTAATAAGGAAAGGAAACCCTTATCTCTCGGCTACAATGAAGAGATCTAAACTAGGAAGAAAGATTTATGAAGTGTAATACAAGAAGTATTGCAGTATAGGAGTGCAGGTTAGTGCATCCCAGAGAAGATGACCATGAAAAGCAAATTTCTCTTTGAACTACGAAAAGCCAGACAGACCACTCGTTATACAATACACCAACAAAGCCGAAGAAAAGAATGGATAGAAGACCACTGACACTCAAGTTTCTGAAAAGAAGAGCGGATTAATTGTCACTGACCAGGATGTTGGCCGATGCAGTCATTAACAGTCATTAACACAGACGGAAAAACACGTGAACAAAAGATGTGGGAGAAATTCTGTATAGACACGCTAAGTAAACAATCGTCAGATGGTGTTTTGACGAACGAAACACAACCTTTCATTGACCGATGTTTGAGGAAGCGAAAGGCGATGCGCACGCATACCTATGGAAGCCACTTAAGCAGAACAGATTAAAAAAACTCACTTTTCTGTCGCTTCAGTGGCTCTCATCCGTGCCTGCTCGGCCAATATCCGCGCTCGTTTGACTGAGCTGACCACTTCCATTTTGATGTGATAATTGTACAATAACATATGCGGTTTGGTACCTTTGGACCAGGAGAGAAAGACCAGCTTTCCGTAATGATATCGACCTTGTTCACAAGTTCCGTCGCGGAATTTTGTTTGTCCATAACCGTGTCGTTTGTTTTTGTACCACTGTCCTTCGTACATGACACCGTCTGAGCGCTCGCAAACGCCGTAACCGTGACGGGCGTCACTTTCCCACTGACCGGCAAAAGTCTCCACTGTCTCTGGATCGATGGCCTCCTCCGTTTGTGAGTAATGATAGGTTGAAGTTGAATGACAAATATAGTTAGTGCTGTGAAATCATATTAAGTCAAACAGACGAAAGGCATATCATAATTTTCTCCATGGGAAGGAAGTATGAAAATATCCCGTACCAATGAATTAAACTCATTGTTACTGTCACAACATCGGTTATTTGAATTAAAACTATACCTACGCCTACTGTATCCCTGCTCTATTCGGTAGGATAGCTGTATAGCCTCGAAGTAAGCAACTTTGTTAAATCACATTAACGGAGTAGTTTACTTAATCATACTCCATATAACAGAGCGCAACTTTAGTGAACTCACAACGTAGAAACTATCGTAAAGGAGCTGATCAGGTTTGAAATGTCCCCTAATTATAGAGTGAAAATTGTTGTTCTTTATACAGAACGTCCATAAAATGAATGTCTCATCGTAATGAACGGACTAACAATCTCCGCGAATATCAGCTTCCTGTACACCGATATGCAGACGACGAACAACACAACTAATCTCGAGCCTCTAACGCGTATGAAAACGAATATAGGTGCATGGCTGTGTTCACAACCTTCGATCTTGTTGCCATATTGAGATGAGTTCACAATGTGCACACCGCACTCGCTGCGTGTGCTAAACCATTTGAGTTCAAGCTGTGTTGATATCACTTTCGCGTTTCCTGATGTCAATTTAGGACGTCCCGTAGGGTTTCTTTGCATTACAACGACGAGCGGCGTCGCACGGCTAATGTACGCAAGTGTTGGCTCCTGTGGGGCAGAGGGCACCGAGACAAAAAGGACCTAGCTGACCTGGTCCCAGTTACCAAGCTGGTGGGGTCGCCGCCTAACACGTGTGCATTGATTACGGAGCCTGTGGGCGCGTCCGGACGACATAGACGACGCAGGCACAGCCCATAAGGCAGGTCAGTCCTCCCTCTGGTTCCGGTACATGAGCGATTCAATCGGTTTGACACATGCCATAGTTGTTGTCTTGGTAAGGCGGACAAGCCCTGTCTCGGCTGTTAGACTGGTAGACTAGGCTGAAACAGGCGGTGCGACCGATCGATCACGATCTCCACACCTGGTCAGATAGCGTCCGAGGTTAGCTAACCTCTCCAAGATGCTCAATAATTTCAGGCTCGTGTACACTTAATCAGCCGTTCTCCGTTGGAAATATTAGCATATGAAACGTTTAAAGGTCCCCTCAAGAGTTGCAAAAAGGTCAGTTATTGACTTGGTTAGATGAAAGCGTGAAAAACGTAAGTCATTGTCAGATTGCTGTGAATTGGACTGTTTTCTTTCTCACACTTTGGCTAACAGTGAAATAAATGAATGAAGGTTAGGTGTAGGATCAGATGGGAAATAGTTGATTGATGAATAAATAGCATTCACCATTGATCACGTGATTGATCGGCACCTATAGGCGGACAACAATGAACTTTATTTGTGTTGAATCAATGAACATCTAGCATGTTGGGCTGATCATGACTTAAGCTTATAACCGTTGCTGTTTGCATCAAGTAAATAGGGTATTTCAAGACAAACACTGGCAAACGAATTAAGTAAGTTTTTAATTTTGTAAGTTATATGTGATAACGAAATTACAGTTCTAGTCCCCTAGCCTTCCTTATAACGGTATTCCATTGGATAACATAAAATGTGGTGTTTAAAAGTTCTTGTAGTGGAATTGCAATACATTGCGATAAACTGATTCTTCAACCTGGCTGACATCGTTTGTTCCGTTTTCGACACATTTCGATTACTTAAGGCAACAACAGACAGACTTGGATTCCACCGCAAAATACTCTTATCAATCAGCACTGTTTGAGCCTGTGAATAAGACTGATCTAAATGAAGACAGTTTCAATCTAACTTGGAAAGTCATATGAACGTTAGAGTTGGTTTCTGTCCAGCTGTTAAGGGGTAGATGTCACCAAGATCCAAAATGACATCTTTTAACATGCGGGCAGGATGGTTTACACTTCACAGTTTACGCGAATCCTCTGAGAAAATTTTACACAAAGTGCACTGCTCTCGCTCACCGAGCCATCACTCATCCGGACTGAATACAGCCAATCGATGCTGTCATGAGCATCTCGGCAAAACATTGTGCAAACCTTGTGCCCGTCACTACACGTGACGTTCATTCGATGGTACAGCTCAGCACAGTTCGACCGAACTCGACAGACTGGCCGACAAACTTTGACACAAGTGGCGTTTGATTGAATTGTCAGGAGCCGATCGATGAATCTTAATTTCACTTCAGATGATTGACTGAATAGCGGGGGCATTCCCAAAATAAAATCGACGGTCGTTACACATAAGTGTTAAACCGGGGGAGAGATGTTGATCACAACGTCAACTACTTGGTCTAAAAAGACTCTCTTCAAGAACATTCACTGGATTACAGCGTTGCTGACACTTTCAAAATGAAATGAACACATGAAGTTTCCAGGTGTGTGCACGGGAAATGGTAACTGAATGGGCGACCTATATTCCTAAACAGTCACGTGAGTTATTGGTACTCAGATAGTGATAACAGCAGAATATTGTTTTATTTACGGTGAGCCGGCTGTTACTAGCTCAGACACCTCCGTAAATTAGGGTTTGCCTGAGTGTGGAAACACATTTTCAATGAAGTATGCTTGTCTGATCAAGGAACATCAAACCATCCTGTCCGGTTTCTTGTCATTCAATGAACATTTTGACTGCGTGTATTAACTATGGGGACTGGGGGGCGCGGAACAAGTATAGGATTAACCTATTTTTAAGTCATGTTAAAAAACTATTCAAGATTAAACGAATAATGTCATATTATAGTCATACTATTGTGTACTGGGCCAGCACTAACAAACCATTTCGTAAACAACTAAATCAACCGAAAAACTAGCTCTATCGTTCCAGCCGGTTCACTGCCTATTGAACATCGTTGTAATGATGAGAACACGATGCACAGTTGCTATTCGAGTTACACTGTTCATTCAAAATGAAAAGGTCGTTTTCGAAAGTGTACACTTTCCCACACTTCTCAACTGGTATCGAACCAGTTCTCTGTGCTTCCTCTGTGTTAGAGGAATCCATTATTTTTCGTCCAAGACCGCCTCCCTTCTCGAGAAAACGATTGTATCCAATCAGAATGAGCAGAAATATCGTGAACAGTCGGGAGGTAACCCTCACTAATGCTTTACCTGTTCAGCCTCTATTCAGCTATGCTCATTGGTGGCTTAGTGATCTTAACTACTTTTTTTCTGTCCTTCGAATTTTTACTCGAGAATGCTTGTAGTTCGCTATGCACCCTATAAATACCTCGCAATTTTCTCCTTGTCACACACTTTGTTGGAGCGTGACAAAGTTGCACCCGTCTTTTGGTTTGTCTTGAGAGCAATTAACAGGGAGCAACATTTTCCGTGTTAGTTATTATGAAGAGGAGAATCCGACTTCTATCAATCGCACCACTCCACCGTGTACGGAACAGCGTATCCTGTCGAGGATGTGCAACACTCTGAACGATTTTTAGCATATGGTTTAAAATGGCTCGTCACAGAGCAGGAAGACTGTTGGAAAACCAGCCAAAATCACCGACTCTGTCTCAACTGAGAAGCTGCGGGTTGTGTTTGTGCAGCACATTTCTACTGAACCGCAGTTTTAAACCAGTAACCGCGTATGGTGATCGCAGGTTGTTGACAAGCAGTCCGAGGACGGTGGTGCATCATAGGCATGTGTACCCCGGTTGGAACAACACGTCTGCAGCAATGAAGTGATAACTCTGTTGTCATTAGTCCGACAGCTATCCTACTGGCAAGTCCTTAGCAACCCAAGCACCATGGGGGTAGATTTGTGTGGTCCCTGTCTATAGCATATCACCTAATCAATTGCTTTATATACTGTCACCCATAAAAGTACTCGTAAAATGAAGTGCACAGTAGTTATGGCTTTCCATGCCTGAGCGCTTCTACCCTGGCCATGTCGGGGATGGGGTCAGGCCCGGGCTGATCCCAGCAATTGCATGTTTCTATTGAATGTGTTTTACATGTACTGTTTTCACACTACACTCAGCCGGGTTTCAACATCCCCACTGCCTCTGTTTAGGTTGGTTAAACTTTGTTCCATTTTATGTTCATCGTCTGAGCATCATTCAAGCCGTATTGGGCAATACAAGTGTTACAGTGCCTGAAGATCAATTGCACATACTTATTACCATAACGAGGCACCTTTCTCATCGTTTCGGTGTTCGAATGTTGGCACACAACGTTTAGTGTGAAGGAGCGAACCGATAAGTTTTCCAGAAGTTTCACACACGTACCAAGATGTAGTTTGGCCGAGGTTGTGACGTTTAATGAACCAAAATGTTGGCAATTCTTCGGACTTCCTGCGGGAAAGGTTATGAATGCTACGAATTCAACGCTGTTTTGTCCATCCTATCACATATACAAAATATGCCTTTCCGGTGGTTTTCTTTCGATTTTTCCGGGGTCGAAAGTACTGTGTGAAGCAACTAGTATCCGGGCCATCCGCGTCTAACGTTATCTGTGGATGTCGTAGTGGGCGTGAGGTATCCCACGTGGAAGGGTCCGAGTGCCGCTCACTAATCCGAGATAAGTCAAGCAAAAGGCCATAGCCATGCTTGGGATCAAAGAGCTTGTATCACATATTGCAAATCAATTTCTGATTACACAGCATCACTGTGATCCGATAACCGCGTTTCGCGCAGCATACTCAACGAACACCTTTGCTATTCGAAGGTAAAAACTCACGTGATAAATTCAGACAATAACGTTTTCAGGGTTATCACCTTTATGGTGGCGACATTTTCTGAGGGTTTTCATACTTCAGCCTCTTCTTGTGTCCTATTCATTTGCCCATGTTGATTTATAAACTGCCTGTCGTGAAGGTGCAATGAAGTGTATCCAAACGCAAAAAAGTGTACAGTGACAACCAGTTGTTTTTACTTCTTGAGAGACACTGTCTTTTTTTCGCAAAAATGAACCAGACTGTCTAGTCTTTTCTCGTCTTCAAAGTTTTAAGGGCAAGTACCTGCTGTTAAAGGTTACTTTCTACCCCCCAAGTTGCCAATCAGTTGAAATTTGCCATGGTAACTTCCTAATCAGTAAATGATGTCATTGCCTCTGTGGTTCGTCGCACATCCGCAGTGTTAGACGAACCTAGCAGAGCTGTGCGATAATCTGGTTTTTATTATAGTGACCGCTTCAGAACGACTGCAAGCAATATGATAACAAACATTCTACACAAAAAGAAATTAGCTTCTCCACACGTTTGGGTAATCTTAGAATAATTCTCACGACTCCTGCATCATCATCATCATCATCATCATCATCATCAGAGCATACGGAATCGTCGCAAACCCTGTAATAGCCCGAATGATCGTAGTACACATCAGAATACGATTCTTTTTCATGTCATTTTTTACCACATGCGTGAAGTATCTGGCAGTAAGCCAAAGTGCTTCCGCATAGGAATATGTTGGTGATATTGTTATGTTGTGTACTGGTCACAGCAACGTTCAAGTTCCGAGTCTATGCAATCGGTTTGCAAAATGGTGTAACGGTTTGAAGTCTGTCAGTTGACGCTAAACCCACGAAAAATGTTTACGCACGGTATATTTTTTATGCCTATAAGACAACTTGCAGATATATCTGTGAATGCAAGAAAACTGGCAACATGAGAAGTGGCTGTTTGTTATGTTCTGAAGATGGGATCGTTCTTGGAAGTAGGTTGCTTTTTCTAATGAAGTCATCGGGTTGTTTATGACACACTTTTATTCGTCTAGTTAGGATCCGCTAAAAGATGTAAGCACTACTCCTGCGACATACCAGTCAATAGAACGCACACAACCTAACCTCGCTAGTAGCGCTACAAACAGACTGACTAACCCATCAAAAACAGATCACCCTCAAACTTGTGATACATACTTTTCGTCACACCAAAGTCACTTACGTGGGTCCTAAACAGGCCAGCTACCCGATAACACCCGTTACATCGGAACGCTAAGTTTAACACATCTGACCAAACTCAAGTCGAATTAGTGTCCATCACTGAGTGCTGTTTTCTGGGGGTATGAAGCAGAAGCTCCTAATGCATTACCACAGTGGATAGTCAAGACTAACTGATAATGACAGAATTTACGGTTATCTAACTGGCATCTTGCTGTGTGCGCATAAGTGACAGCTCAGTGGAGCTCAATCAGCTGCTTGTCAACGACTTTGGTTTCAAAACCCACGGTATCGGGCACTTTCTGTTGAGGTGTCATTAATATAAGAGATTAATGATAGAGTGAGCCAACATCAACTCTCAGACATGTATGTCACCGATGTAAAGCAAATATAGTACCACTCAATAAAACAGGACTTCGAGAAGGATTACACTCATAAGGCAATTAATTTTTTTGCAGACTGTGAGGTACACATAGGAATCTAGAGAACTGACAGTACGTCGGGTGAACAAAACCAGGGACCACAGTTCGGGCCTTAATTTGGTTTGATTTCTACTGGGAAGTCTACAGTGCTATTCAGCACACTTGTAGTCTGATTACTAACGAGCAGTCAGGGATTTAGTTGGTCTCATTTTGAATATCACTTACTCTTAATTATAGACTGTCCAGTCAGCCTTCTTTTGGAAAATAGCACTAGACTCGAAATTTTGCCTATGCCACAGCTTTGCATTGGTACATATCTTTGCCACGACCGAGGTTTGGACTTCAGTCATTTTCGCATGAGATAGCCGTATTGACCACCATGTCACTAGCCTCATTTTAGGTAAGACAGTTATATTTATCGGAATCTGTGGTCTACTATGCGCTAAACAGCTAACTTGGTCGTTCTGTGCATAGTCCAGATAGTCATAGGCATGTGATACTGTCATCATACGGGAAGCTCTGTTATATTACGGATGATAGGTAGATTGTGGGCACATCATGACCTCTATCGGATTAAATTACACGTAGTCCACAAACGTACCATATGTTTATCTCAATTTACAGAGCCTGTGAGGTCCTTACCTTCTTCCATAAAGCTCAACGATGTTTTTCGGACGACGACCAAAGGAATAATGAGATTACGCCCACGAACCGACTTATGGCTTTAAGAGAATCAACGTGGTACTTAGTCATTGTGGGCCTACTTTTTGCCAAAAACAATTTTGCACTTCTTACTAACAACGTATAGAATCGAAAATCAATTGCATAGTATGAGCAACCAATTGTTAATTCGCCGTGTAGAAAACATCTATGATAATCCCTCGAAAAGTGGGGGAAATGTCAAGTCAAACGCTGTAGTTTTGATGTCATTTGGCAACTGGTTAGACGTGCTCGACTAGCCAGTACTGCCATATGCAGAATACTGAGATAAAACGCTACAGGTTCGCGACTGAAGGAACTTATGACGTAAAAGAATCAAGTAGCTGCAGTGGATCGATTACTGAATCACCATTCGTGTGGAAAAGTTAAACGGCGAAGTTGTGGAACTCCACAGTGGAAGCAAAATAGAATAAGTTTTGAGTTAAGGATATTTTATCTGTATACAACAAACCATGGCTTCCGTATAACTATGCATCTTTATGTAATAATGTGTATTTCAATGTGTGTTAGCATGAGTTCAGGTTTGTTGGATTTCACTAAAAGTCGCTAACGGTGTCTCACGTAGCTGGAATCAGCGGATAGTGTCAATGTTGAGGCTCGGTTAAACCGAATGTCATCTCATTCAATATTTTGTCTCAGAACTCTTTAACTTTCTCATAACACTAGCCAACTATATCGGAGTTCTCAAACTTCATCAAACTTTCAATCATCTTGCNTATGCATCTTTATGTAATAATGTGTATTTCAATGTGTGTTAGCATGAGTTCAGGTTTGTTGGATTTCACTAAAAGTCGCTAACGGTGTCTCACGTAGCTGGAATCAGCGGATAGTGTCAATGTTGAGGCTCGGTTAAACCGATTGTCATCTCATTCAATATTTTGTCTCAGAACTCTTTAACTTTCTCATAACACTAGCCAACTATATCGGAGTTCTCAAACTTCATCAAACTTTCAATCATCTTGCTGTACTCTTTCAGTCAGCTGATTGGCCTAACTCGTCCAGGCACGGGCTCCGAACCATTGGATTTCTCACCTGTGCTCATCATCATGAAAAAACGCATAGTTCCAAGGCATCAACTGGACTGTCAGTTTGACCAATGAATCATTTAATTATTCACAGGTGCATGCGTTCCTCATCATATTATATGCATTTGCTATGTTCACTGGTTCTCGGACCTACGGAACTCACCCATTTTTGTGATAGTTTGATCATAACACCTGGTACATGTATCGCGTCTAGACCTCACCGCAAGTTTCACATCTGCTCCTATCTGTGTATGTTTGAACGTGCATATTACCAGCTTATGAAACGATTGCTTTCCGGGAACGAAAACAGAATATTAAGGAAAACTAGCAAGCTATTGTCAGGAAGGATGTTCGGATGTTAAAAGTATTCCAAGTATTTTCGGTCAGCACGAAAAGCTTACTTGATCCAGAGTAAAAATCGATTCCGGCGCATCCTGATCAAACGCATTGTAGACAGCACGTTCATTTGCACTGGCCTGTCTCTTGACTCGCGTGATCGACTCACGGCTGGCAGATCGATGAAACAAATTGGTTAGTGATCGGGCCCTGGTCTGTCCACAGCGATTTCCCGTTTCCCTAGGCCTCCGAGGCTGCTGAGCGCCAGTGAGTTTATTCTGACGTCTTTGCACCAATTCGCTGCGTTTTGAAGACAATACGAAGCCACAGCGGAATTTGGTAGACATGCGTAAGTCACGAATACATGCTCCTCCTCCGGATGAAGATGCATGACGACCGGAATAGGGTTCTTCCTCTTCTGTATTATCCCAGTTACCCGGTTCAGCCAAATCACCAGATATTTGGCTGAGTAGACTGCCCCGACGACCACTCAGTTTGTTTGTACCGTTCGTGAAGTCAGCACAATTTCCCTGCTGACTGTCATTGCCTGTACGACGTTTAGCCTTTAAAGCCATCTCTGCAGCCAAAGCGGCTTCTTCAGGGAAAAAATTGATCACCTCTCCATAGGGTATAGAGGTCCGAACACCCAGTCCTTCACGAATCCCATTTTTGTATTCGCCTGCGTAACTGCCTGAACAACAAACAGGAATCAATACATACGTGCTTTGTTAACCGATTATTTAGCATACAGTATCAACCAGTCAATAAGTTGAAAAACCGGGACGTCAGCAGTTCGCACGCAATACGAGCAGAGTTGTGCAGTACTTTACCTTAGGTATATCCACTGCGAAGCGCTGAGATGATCCAGCTACGAAAGTGTTATTCCTTCACAGGGGGACATTCTAAACCCACTGTTCTCTACTAGTATGAGTGCGACTCGGTGAGTGTTAAAAAAATACTGGTGAGTAGTAAGAGATTTTGGCTAACATAAACTGAACACTATTCATAGATGATCGCAGCTGCCACATTCCAACAGACCCCCACCGGAAGGAAAAAATTACATTGGATGAATCCACAATGTAACTGTGCACTCATCCGAAATATCACAATCTCCACAAGGCTGTCTTAAGATCCACTCCTTTTCCTCGAAGCAAAGAGCCGGATAGAAATCCAGAGTCCGAAGCAAGTGGCTTGCCCGAAATCACGGGCCTGTCAGTCAAGCCGGGTTAGCGAACAGCCTCAATGCACCGCTGTAACCACAGCCAGGCCAGCTCGGATGTACGCTCATTTCAGGTCAAGTAGCTCAGCTCCACCTTAGCGTTTTGGCTCTCATGGTCCACGACCGATAAAAACCAACTGCCAACACACGTTCCTATGGTCGTTTGTGTTTGAAAAGCAACGCTGGGCTGCATATCAGCTTCTATCAATGAGTGTAAAGGGACAATCTAAAAATACCATGTTTTTTAACAATTCCTGGTTCCACGATAAAGTTTCCGCCGAACGTTAGATAACCAATCGCTGCCTTCACGAACGTAGCAGATTTGCAAATTACCAGAAAACTGATCGAAAACTAACAAGTTTCCCATATATTCTTACCGTGTCATGTTGTGTTTTTAGATTTACTGTTCCATTTGTGGACGCAAGGGTGAAATCTTATAGCTTTGATTCCAAAATGATAAGCTTTGATTGGTGTGTCTCAGTTTTGTGGTCTTGTTATTCAGCCGTGTCGTTTCACTTCTTACTAACGTCTTATCCGCACATGGATGTCTTGGGGAAGGCGACCTGCGGCGTTATTCAGATTGAGGTGGACAGCTCAGATTGTGATGCTTTGTGCTCTATACAGAAACCCGCTCCATCCTGAAAAATGTTACATCCACATCATGCGAATCATATGTGTACTACAAATCATACAAGTTCCGGTTACATCGACACATGTGTGTACCGATTGAACTTGTAGCGTAAGAGGCTTAACGCGTTTTTCACAAGCATCATGTTTGTTTACAACTATCTTCTCTGGGTCTGTACAGAGTGTAAGTGTAAATGCTTCCGACGACAGCTTAACATGAATACTTTCATTCTGTCGAAGACGTGCCGGACCTGTGAGTCGTGTAGTGACTATACCTTTTCCAGTTTAAGATGTCTCGAAACCATTTTCACGTGTCTCGTTATCAATTTAAGATAATCCGAGTTGTTGGGTCTAGGCGAGCTAACTTAGTTTACTCTCTGCACCCAGCACGGTCACATAATCTCACCCTATAGGGATCAAACAGTCCGTGTATTTTCCACCCTAACCATGCACATATTAACTCTGTGACACTAATCGCCGTTAAAATTTAGCCGTCTCCCTTTGAGACAACTTAAACTGATATCGAGACGGGCGAAGGTGATAGCGTCATCTTAAACTGGTGACTCGACCGCTTCATATTGATCAGCGGACACATGAGAAAGAAACCGAGTAGCCAGCAACCAAGTGGTAACTCTCTGCAACTGGAGGAACCTTGTGAGATTACTCTGTAAGAGTCAACCAGTCCCTGAGTTCTCAGTCTACCCATGCCAGCATTAGCCGTGCAGCTCCGTTCGACTTTGAAACCCAGCTGAACCCCCGTGGGCAGTTTAGATCGTCATCGAGACCTGTGTAAGTGACATCGAGAAATATTAAACTTTTGGGTATTGTAATTCTGAATAGATCTGATTAGACCGAGAAGATGCTAACGATACTTCCAGATACTAGCAATTTCAGGAAGACGAAACGGAATTCGTTGAAAATCAAATTACCAATTCCTTAAAACGGCTAATGCAACAGGGCCGTATCACACAAACTCAGTTTGACCGAATGAAACCAACTGGATCCATATCCCAAGTTTATGTGGATTGCCGAAAATTCACGAGATTGGTTGTCCATTTAGGCCGATATTTGATATGTGCAACTCACCATATCACGCAACTGCTAAGTGGCTGGCGAAAATACTAGAGCCTATACGACGGAAATTGTGCCCATACAGTATCCGTGACACTTTTGATTTTGTGGATTTCGTGAAGGATATTAATGTGAGACGCCGGTACATGGGCTTCCTTGATGTCACTTCGCTATTCACAAATGTTCCGCTGGTGGGGACAATTAACTTCTGTGTGATCAGATAGAACAACCGGAAAGCATGTTTGGACTACATAATCAGACTTAAAATAATTACTTTTGCGATGTACCCTCAATGTTCAGTTCATGTTCAATGGCGAGCTGTATCGACAATCGGATGGATTAGCAATGGGATCCCCATTAGGTCCACTTCTGACACACGTATTCATGGGTAAATTAAAATCCCAACTTCAGCCAATGATGCAGCATCTCCACATGTCATGCCGATACGTAAACGACACATTCGTTGTTATGCAGTCAGGAGATGAGTTAGAAACCATCTTTCGGGTTTTTAATGCAGCACATGCTTCACTGCGCCCTACCTCAGAAGAAGAATCTAACAGCGAGTTCCATTTCTTAGATGTCAAATTGACCAGACGTAGAGACGGTACACTGAGTAGGTCGGTATATCGTAAACCTAAATGGACAGATCAAGAAACAAACTTCAACAGTTTCGTGCCCCTCAAGCAGAAGCGAAATCTAGCTCAGTGCCTGGCAACTAGAGCAAGAAGAATTTCAGCAGGAACTGAAAACGATTGAAAATCTATTGGGGGAAAACGGTTGTCCGGAGCAGTTCATTCATTCAAGTATGAAGGCCAAAATCTCACATGAGGTAATGCACACAGTCCAAAAGAAGACAGTGTTTATAAAACTACCGTTTAAAAAGGATGTTGTAACACATCGATTCAACCGGTGGATGTGCCGGTCATTTAGACGCACCTTCCCAGCAGCAACCTTAAGAAGTTGGTTCACAACAATGTCCAAGTTAAGATTGAGCCTGAAAGACAAGCAATCAGTCCACGATCAATCAGTGTTCGTGTATTCATTTTCATGCTGCTGTTGTACTGCAGAAAATGTTGGTCGTACGACTAGGCGCTTGTCAAAAAGGATCAAAGAAAATCATCCGGCTTGGATCGGAACCGATGGCCGTAAATCAATTACCAGCGCCATTGTCGCACATCTAGTTGACACCAACCATCGCATGCACGTTAACAAAGCATTCCGGGTTATCCACAGAGTGGCCAACGCTCAAACAAAAACAGTCCGTCAGCGCATTCTGGCGACCGCCGAATCGATTGCAATCAGGTTACGCAACCCTGGCCTGTGCTCTCAAGAGAAGTTTGTTCAGTCCTCGCAATTTCGGTGGCCACAGATCGATCATACCCAGTCTAACCACACACAAATTTGCCCCTGACCGCGTGACATAACACCCAGTCATCGCCCTGTCTAGGTCGAACCAATTACTGTGTGGTGTCTGGTAGCAGCGTCTAATGTCATTCGTTAACAGTCACACTCTGTTTTTGCGGTTGGTCCTATGACGCCTTGAATAAATCTATGTAATTGTATTGACTTGAGAAGGAATTATAGAAAACAATTGTTCGTCACCTCGTTACTTCAAATCCGAAATAGGGCAAGTTCGTTCAGCGCGTATGTGTCTATCTGGCTTTGGTTATTTCCAATTATGTTGGATTGCACTTGTCTCAATTCAGTTTGCTTGCCAACAGCCGCATACAAGTTGACAACTGACATAAGCCATTCAGAGACATTCTGTCACCGCCTAAATCTCGCATGCAGTATGTTGTGACAAGTGCGGAACCATCCTACAACGGTGAAAGATAACACTAACAATATCTATTAGAGGTTCAGACTAAATTCAAGAAAACAGACAACATGCTTGCTGTCACATCATCAGGCATTTTCTGCCATATAGCAACATGAATACAAGTGAACTTGGATAGTGTCAGGTTGTCCAGACCTAGATAACGGACAAATAACGTGGGATTTAACCATGAAAATCTCGAATAGCAGCAACGTCTTAAGAAGCCTGGTTTGGGAATAAAGTTGTTTTATCGCAGGTCATCTTAAGTATCCTCTGTTCTAATCACACGAGAAGATTGGTGGAGAGTGGTTTGCTTCTTTGTATTGTCCGATTGAACGACCACTACTTCACATTGCCGCCGTGGTGCTTGAATCAACAGTCGGCACATATTTGCAGCCATGAACAAAGGCCATCGCCTACACGTACCAACTATCACGTGGTAGGTGTTGAGTTATTGTAGGAATGCCCGACCCATACTTCCAACTGGATGATCACATCACGTCCATACCAAGCCCATGCGCATCAATAAGCTATTTGGGGAGTGAAACCAAATTCAGTCGTGCTCATTCTTCCTACCAGCCGAACAAACTTTGAATAGAATTTGCTTAAGTGTATGTTAGATTATAGACAGCGTTCTTTGTACATTACTGTGGCAGGATTATTTCGCGTAGTTGTTGAATTTTAAATTATGTCCGTGTATTTAAGAACCGTTTTCTGCTCATTTCTACTGGTTTTTGTTGGGTTTTCTTCTGGAGAAAGCATTGTATCAGAGTACGGTCTAGTCGGGGTAATCTGCATAGAAGACTGGACTGTTCTATAGTTCTGATTAGCTAGTTCGATTGATCAATCACCGATACCGACATCAAGATTCAATCAGATTGACACAGTCGGTCCGTCATGCCCACATTAAATGAATCATCGAAGATGCAGGATCGGCAGTTGAACCCCGGTCACCGTTCTAATTAGGCGACCGCCTTGACTACTGTACCGCTGAGTTCACAATAGGTAAGTTCGTATTGTCATAGCTTAACACTGAACTTCCTGCACGTGTGGGCTATGATCAGGCTACCTCGTGTCTATTTAGAATGAGGTCGTTGGCTGCACCTTCAATCCCTGTACTCTAAAGTATTGTTCACAAGTTTACTAAAGCCAGAGACTTAGGGTGAGTAGTCTAAGCTGAGGGGCAACCAACAGGAGTTAGCCGGACGGTAAGTGTGTCTCCTTTCAAGACGATCGGGTAACCTGGCAATTTCTCATGAGTAGATGTGGCTGTAGATGATAATTTAATCAAACAAAGTGTAAGGTCAGTGGATACTGTCGTCAACACGGTTGCTCTATGAAAACGTGACTGATGTCCAAACCTGTGCTGACAAAAGTGTGTACCAGTGGAGACTTATAAGAAGAACGAAACTCGAGTCTGGTGATTCTTTTCTAAAGAGGCTGACGGAAAAATCTATCTGAAATGGTGTTGGATAACCATCAGCTATTTCCAAACAACTTACTGGGAATAATTAAGAACATGCGTATCATTTAGCATATTCTAACCATGATTTCTGGTTCAAAACGGTATAGTAGTTTTGTTTCAGGTTTGAGTTGGATGAGTTAGAAAATGTTACACCCAGAACGGTAACATCGATACACTTGAAAAATACCGAAACATCGGAGGCTTAAAAGAAATTTTTACTCATGATATTCACAGTAAACGAGTCCATTTTGAAATCCTACACCGGTATTTGAAGCACGAACTAAGTCGTACTTTTTGAACTCGACCTAAAGCGGATCTCACGGATAGCAAACTTCGGTTAATTTAAGACAGTTAAACCGTTTCTATTTTGTCCGGTAGAGGTAGCCTATGCGTTAAGAAAGCCACATCTTGCATGGCTTTATTATATTAGCTCAGTAACTAGGGCATGGGTTGAACTTAAGTGGAAAGTTGTTCAAATCTACAACAACAGTTCTAACAACGGTTTTATTTAAAGGATGCCCACCAGTCCACCAGAATTCGAAGATTGTGAGTAACTATCCACATACTTAATTTTCTGTGCCGACTACTTAATTTTCTGCGCCGACTACTTAATTTTCTGCGCCTCAGTGAACGTGGGCGGACAGAATAACGATTGCTAGGTCGGCACAAATACTTCCATTGGTTGGTTGTTCAGCCGATCGATATACATGGCCGGGTAAAATCAATCAGCGTGCAACCATTGTCCTGAACTTAACCAATCACCAATAGAGAATGCATTTCGGTAATAAGTGCTTGGTGCTTTTGAAATTAAGTCATGTGGTTTATTTTACCCGGCATTTTGCATGACAGCTGTTGGGAGTGTATCAATTACTTGATTGCTTGTCCATAAACCGTAAGCATTGCAAGCGGTTGGTGAGATTAATATCTTCTCAGTCGTATTAAGGCACTAAATGACAGTCATCTACTGTCCTGGAAAACCACAATCACGTATGACGATGTCTATAAGTTAAAATTCTCACTCTTTATCGGCACGTAGACCGGTGATAGGGTTCGCGGGAAGTTGAACTGATGCGGTTACCGGGCATGGTGACGATATCACTGTTCCCAACTATTAGAAAGATATTGGAAAAATAGACTTGAAAAATATCTAGGAGCACGTGGATGTCGTTTAGTTTAGTTCACTCCTTTCTTCACTAGATGGACGCTAAGTGGGGTTTGAAGCTCACTGGGTCATTGTAAAAACCTTTCACTGTATGGACAGGCATGCGTTACAAACGCTTTGGGAGGTACATAATAATACCATTAATTGCGTATTTCAATAAAATCTTGCATGTCGGTCTCAGAAAAGCCATACTCATCGTTGGACGAGTCCAACGAACAGCCACTAAATTAGTCGCCGGCCTATGACGTGCTCCATTCGGGTATTGTCTTGAATTTGTTGAACTATGTCCACAATTCATTTTAGAAAACGCCCTGGTTACGTGACTTTTAAACGCCTTTCCCGTAACTCATGGCTAGTGCAGTAGTTCAATGCCTCGGCGGCTGACAACGGCTGACAAGATGATGGCAAGAATTTTTATTCATTCAGACCTTGGACTTATCTAACACAGCGGTTCTTTTCATACAGAATTATCAAACGCTGAAATGATCTTCCGTATATGGTTACTAGTTGCCGCCTTAGAAACCACTTCAAGTTACCATTAGACTCCACTTAACCTGAGACATTGTTAGATTTGTAATATGACTCTGTTCTTGGTGTCTTATGTAATCTCCAGAAACGGCGCCACATCTTGTTTAAAGTCAGCCGAATTTTGATGATAATCAAAGTACACAAACTGATTGGATACGGGTGCAATTCTCTGAAGGGAAATTAATGTCAAGGGACATAATTTTAGTCATGAACTGTTCGAGTGCTTCCACAATATCAAGTGTATCGATATGCTTAATGTGTGTCTCTTATAAAACACAATATATCATACAGGTCAAAGCTCAGACCGAATGGTATGCACAAAATTAGTGAGCACAAATCGAGTGCTGTTAGCCTTTTCAGGGATTTCCAAGTGACTAGGATATCAACTACCACTACACTTTCTGGTCTAATGGCATTTACGATTTTATTTAGACCTGGAAGTAACATAACAACGTGGTAACAAAGCTGACCAATCAATCACGTAATGGATTGACTTTAGTGAATTAACACTAACACAAACTTGGAGTAACGTAGTGCACAGGATATCCCGTTTCGGGAAGTGTTTGATCTTTCATCTGATGCTCTGACCCATGATCTGGAAATACTGTATTGTGAATGCGTATGACGACGCAACGTCGTAAGGTGTTATCCAACAATTAATCAGGGTTTCGGATAGCATGGTAACTCTGAATTTGCGGTAGTGCTAACTCATCACAATTGTTCCATTAGCTGAATAACTTAGTCACCCAATCGCTGTGCCGTTGTCGTGCCTACACTGAATCACTTAAGTCATCATTCTGCAAATGGGTTATGACAGCTTGTAACCTAGAAAACGAGGAGATAGGGTAAGATAATGAAACACTTACATTATGGGGGTAGTAATCCTCTGCTGAAGCACGCGATAATGGAGAAAATGGTGTAAGGTTGGCGCAAAGAAAAAAACATGTATTACCCGGAACAAGAAACAGTAATTCTAAGCCCACTTTCTACTTACGATGATTGTCGTCAACTTTCACCATATAGTATAGTGAATTGGTGGCAACCTTACACTGACTTCCAGAAGCACCCAATCAAGACTGAAAGCCGAGTGCAGTACGAAATCTTTCCTAACTCTTCTAGGGGATTGTTTGCAAGTAAGACTGATTGCGTTGAAGAACAACTCTAACCAAACAACAGTAACAGTGAACGCATCAGAAACTAGACAGAAACGAAAAAGTTCAGCATGTGTACTTCATATTTATTTTTCCGAAATTCTGTCAGTTGTGCAACTTCAGTGATACCAAGCTGAAAAATTGGGAGACATTTGCAAAACCAATTTTAGTTTTTAGGTTCAAGAAAGTTTGAAAACGTATCGAAAGAAAAGAATTACCATCAACATTGCTGAAGGAAAGAAGTTGCACAACCTTGGTGCAGTCACTTCTAGGGTTATTGTCGCGGATGAAGCGAAAAAGTATTGTTTACTGTAGACTTCCACTAAAACCAACAGTTACGAATTCTCACTCGACTGTCAACGGACGATACAAAATCATTTGCCATCGCAAGTGGCAATACACTGTCATATTGGTCTAGATGGACTGTTTGCTGAAGAGAACATAAACTGGACGGAATAGCATTGTGTTCATCTGTTCTCAATCCTAGTCTCATTATACAGGGTGTCTGTGGAGGGCACATCGGAGAGATACTGAAGACAAAATAGGGTATCATAGCTACCTGGTAACCTAAAAAAGCTGCTCAACCAAAAAGAAAGACATGAACAGCGCACAGTGCGGACACCGGGCGAACACACATCGCGAGAACACACGGCTGGAGTGCTGCTTGTCATGCGCGTACCCGCTATCAGTTCGTTCTTCAAATGAGTGAATTGTGGCCGAATTGACACTGTTCATCAATCCTGTTTGTTTGACTTGTTGAGTTCTTGGTTGTGTATCTATCAGGATGGGTTATATTTGTTCCCAATGTTTGAATTAAAGTACTGGAAGGGCGATCAGCCTCGTCGACTATTTAAGATGATGCACTAACGTGCATGTTAGGTAAAGGATTTTCCTAAAGGCTGGACGTCCCTTTTGTAATGACTTCGATATACATATCAACAGAGGCTACGTAGTACCAATATACATCTCATTTTCTAAATACGTGTGTCAATAACTTCTGGTTATTTTTTGCTTTCAATAAAAGTGTTTAGTTGACATTGTCAAAACCCCTTAATCGATGCACCAAACTTCAACGAGTTTCTGGACTCCCAAGTCAGATAGGGCATTTCTGTGATTCACGCAGACAAGTTCTATTCTTTTGTGGGGTGCGATTTGGATCCCTTGAAATGCAAAATAATGATTGTTCGGACCATAAATGCACCATTTTTACGGATCAGAAACTGTTGTGATTACACGGTCAAACACTTTTATCGTACCCGAATGATATCTGGTTTGAGGTTTCCTACACCACCCACCCTGAATTTCAGTCTGCTGGAGTTGTCGCATTTTGTGTGGAACAAAGTAACTGGCTCGAATTCGTGGAGTGTGCGGACACCTGTGCCATCACGAAATAACGTTGCAGTACATGCGTTGTGCTCTCTCATTCAGACGGTTCGCAATTAAAAACAACACTGTTGTCCCCAGCATGAAATCACCAAATATGCTTGTATCTTATTTTCCCATCCATCGAGGACGTAGTCATTATGATTGTCCTTGTTATGTTTCGATATGCATGTACAGCTGAATCTGCTTCCAAATTGGATAGACAGCACACCTTGTGGTGTGGCATATACCCGACCTCTATGGTATTGATATGTTCACCGAGCTTGGCAATTAGGTTGCAAAAAAAACAAAGAAAAAAAACGCCACATTCAAAACTATAAGCTGAAACAATCATGCACTGATGATGTCACCTGGCTTGGTGATGAAGCGTTTGCAACCTAAATACGAAGCTCGGCGAACACATCAATACCAAAACCATCAACCCGAGCTACGAAAACACCACCACTGTTCCCAACCATCAGAAACCCGACCTCTAGTCCAAAAGGCATATTGATCGGACGACCGGACACCGGCCGTTTCACACAGGCTGCTGGCCCACGGGGTGACAGAACGCACCTACCATCTGCTTCTCGGTCACAGTTGGTCGTCTTACGTGTTGCGTCAACCAATCACGTAGCCAGTTAAGAAAACAGGTCCAATGGTGGTTTATTTTTCTTGGAGTTACATTTCATTCGCAGTTCAAAAGCGCTGTATACCTTATAAGTCACCGATTAGAAAAGCACACAAAACAAATCCGATGTGTGGGAGCAAAGTATTCGTTCGGATTTCTGTGTGGTGGCTGCCAGACCACTAATGCATGGTGGTGTGTGAACGGGTGATTGAAATGTTAAAAACTGAAATAGCTTTGGTGTTTAATTGCAGGATGGACACCTTTATCAAAGTATGAAGAAAAATTCACATTAGTAGGAGATTTTACACCTAGTGGTCCCTAGGTCTACTCGTTTGAACCTGAAGTTCGATTCATGCATATGTGGTGTATAGTATCTCAGTTGTTGAATACGCGAAAGTGTTACAAATCGGATGGTCGCCACTTGGTGCGCACAAATCGTACTGTTAATCAGGCTATATTTAGCTTGGAAAATCACTTTTGGCCAAGTTGAACCCAACTAAGATTATGAAAATGGTCACAGATCGCAACCGCGGGAAAAATATTGTGGTAGTGAACCGTAGATGTAAAACGGTCGAACGCGGGCAAACAGAATACATGAAACTGCTAGTGTACAGCGAACCGTGATCAAAACCGGTCAATTTCCCAAGACATTTTTGAGTAGAAGTCCAGAATATCTACCATGACTTGACTGTTCACAGTTGTAGTGAGGATAGACGGTCGCACCATACTACTCACACCACTATTCAGTAGCCGCATGGATCGAAATGATCGCGGGATAAATACGGGAGACATATCGGGAGGATCGTTGGAAGACAGAACGACATTTAATGGATGTCGCCACATGACGGAACTGAGACACGGTGTCCGAAGCGACTGGAGCGTCCTCAGAATAGTGCGGTGTGCAAATGAGTGTTTTTGCTCCTAGTCCCGTTGAGAGGCTTAAGTGGTGTATTGGTTTCTCCAATAAACAACCATTGTGTCGTCCGCCTTCTGGATTCACAACACAGTATCTTCTTTACGGTAGGGTTCATGCAATAAGTTTTTCGAAGTGGTCAACGTAAAACTGCTAGATAATGGAAAAAATCCTTAGAAGTCACGATCTTACAGGTACCAATAATTAACCGAAAATGGTGTTCTTTCTATAAACGTCAACAACACCTTTTGTCATTAGATTATTGCAGCCTAAGAGTTTTGATTCTTTTGTGTTCCCGTTATATATACCAATTTCTAAGAGGTGATCCGCAAACTGTCATCTAAATTGGCTGGCAATTACCGGACAGTAATGGAACCAGCTGAATTTATCCTGTTGCTTTGAGTACTCAACTTCAAACCCAGGTAACTTTCTTCGAATAATTGAAGCGGTCCACGGATAAATAAACTGCACACCAAAAGCCGTGGACTGTTCAGTGGAGCAAATGAGGGAAATCAGGCAAGACACGTGAATCACCACTGAAATTGAAGAACCAATATTAGTAACTAAGTTGGACTGTGCTCATGAGCTGCGTCGCTCCTCTTAATCTAAACAATAAGGGTGTCCCAAGTCGTCGCCATTTGTTTGGCCTCACTAGAGTAGCAGGTTTTTATCAATTAGGGAGTTAAGATCAGTTGGCTGGTAGAACCAGAAGGTCTTAGAAACGACGCAGGCGACAGAAGGAGAGTTAACACACGTGGGCTACTTGCGAAACTAAATGATGTACCACCAGGTAACATGTGGCAAGCAATCTGAACTGTTCAGTGAATTTCCGGGCATTTAGACCATGATATCACTAGGTCAGTGTTAACTGCCAGCTGCCACTGCGCGAAAATCAAATCTTCTTACAGAATCCAAACTTCAAGCAGTTAGCTGTCAAAAGTACCATAGTTTCAAGTTGTTTGTCTTTTACGAGGTAACGCCAAAACAATTAAATCAACCCGAATGTTTGTTTTGTATATCTTTTCATAACTAGAATAAGCGTAAAAAAACTCTGCATGAGGGTTTGGAGTACGATTCGCTAGATATCGGTGATTAGTGTAGGCTGTTTAACCCGTACATATCTCGCAACTTATTTAGGCATTAGATCAGTGCACCAGTACCTATTCAAACGCGATAAATCCACACTTTCTAACTTAAAACTCTAGGAACAGAATGGAACCTTTCAATCAAATACTGACAGTTTTGTGCGTAATTAAAGTTAAATTTACTGAGTGAGATAAACAACACCAACTCAAGGGTTTCCATACAACTTACAAAAACCAGTCGAAACACTGGTCGTTATAAACAAAAACATTAACAGATGATTAACGTCTTGCACACAAGATAATTTAAAATGATTTCGTCTCTACTGCTGTTGGTCTGACTCCACTGTTCTATCGGAGATGTCCATAGCGGTTCACAAAAAATGGTGGAAGATCCTATAGTGGATGCGATTTCCGGCGCAACCTATCGATCAATATTCTAGTGAGGAATTGTTATGCTAATCGATTTATTCACAACCTCGTCGTTTCAAATGCAAACATTTGTAGCCACCATGTTCAAGCTATTCTTGAACACAGTAGTAAACCATCATACTGATGGGGCACTGACAGTTGTATAAACAATGTACATTGTACATGATATCAGCCTCACACATGTGAAAACCAGTAGTGGTTAACTTTTTTGAAATGTTTCATTTAGTTTGTTGGTTGGACTGAAGAGAACATGGACGATGTTTCCTCGTTTTGTCTGATATTGGATTAACCAAAATTAGCTGATACTTTTCCAAAATAAATCTAATCGGTGCAACAAGAGTACCTCTATATGATTCTCACAAGGTGATTCGCGGCATTTTTCACGGAGCTTTTCCAATATAATAGTTCATCTCACCAACAGCAAATTTATCCGTGAAGGACTGGGAAATGTTATTTGTTGTTAAATAACTTCCACTTTGCTACTGGCCACCTGCTAATCTCAAACAGTGATCACATCCCAAAGGACTTCACCGGACCAAATGTGATTACACACAGAGTAAGCCAGTTTTTCATAGAGCCGAGGATAACACCTAATTTGATACGGAATCTGTTGATTTCGTTCGTCATTTAATTTATGAGTTTGCAGCGACATTTTAGCAGCCACAGTTGTCCGTCAGTGGTATGTGATTTGAACGGAACATCTAGAAGTCTCCTCTAAGCGGTTAAATGGATGTGTTATTTATTCCGGGCAACTGTATTTAACCTCAAATCACACAATTCTAGTCACTGAGATGTTCACCGAGCTTGGCGTTTAGGTTACAAACGTTTACTTACCAAACGATGTGACATCGTTGAATTTATAGGTTTGAGCGTGGAGTTTGATCAAATCTATACGTTCAAACACTTACACACTGATGAGGTCATAGTGGTTGGTGATGAAACGCTTCTAACCTAAACGACATGTTCGGTGAATACTCCAATACCTAGATGTTCCACGGGAGATGCGACCATTACCACTGTTCGCAACTCGTGCAATACTCCTTCACTGGCATAACCATTTCTGTTTCATAACTCCGTATAACGTGACCCCAAACTTGACACTTGAAATGCAAACAGTTTTCAAGCACTGTGGGCGCAAAACTATTCGATGAATATTTTCATTACAAGCTTGCGGTCACTCTGACTACGATCGCTACAAATACTGTTCCTACAGGCAAGCCCGTGTCATCCGTAGTCTACGCCATTTTAATGATAGCTGCCTGAATCTGACGGTAAGCCACTTGCATCGCTCATCTGCTTCAGTTTCACACACACACACACTGATGGTTTCAGTAGAATGGAGAGTGACATCAACAGATGAGCTAACCGATTGGGTGTGTACACTTGGCAAGTAGCGTCGACAATCTGTCAAAATGCCAACTTCGTAGCACTGACCAATCAATATCTGATACCATGTACGATCGATGTCCACTTGTGCAGGCATGGTTGCCGAGCCTTCAGGCTGGTTAGCGGCGCCATCAAACATAGCCTACTGACGCTCTCTAATGAGGGTCCAAACTGGACTCAAGCGGTCATCCTCACCGTAAAATTTGGAACAATTGTGGGTACCAAGGAATTGGACTGGCAACGCTCCCAATTGGGAAGCCGGCGTATGACAATATTTTACACAACTTCAATGATACTGTAAACAAAGCGAGTGTATATCATTGTTAAACTTAACAGGAGAACAAAAGATAGACAAAAGGACCAATCGGTTGTTTTTGTTAAAAATTGAAACTAAGTTAATGCGGTTTGTGTAACAACACGGGACCCTAGATATAGTGAACCACCATTGTTCACTTCGATCTCTACTTTTTAGCTTCACGTAACCTGTATGATTATTCAATATCAAGTGTAACTTTCCTTATTTAAATCGCATTTGCTATCACTGTCAGCTGGGCAATCATCTTTTGCACTTAGGTCTATGGGTAACGTCGTGTATTATGGCTATTCACAATAGGTGTCACTGCATATGAAACGTTTGAATCATCTGTCTGTTACCCAAAAGACCAATACTGTGTATACTCAATCAACAGACCCTGCAGGCTACGATAGGTTGTAGATTAACCAAGCAAAATAGTCATATTTCCATTATTCCCTGTTGCAAGTCAACCTTTATGAACAATTCCCGCTTAGGAAACCGATTAATTCGTGTGGTAGTATGCAGGATATCTTGTAATGTGAGCTTCGGTAACCCATCAGTTGATAGTTTATTACGGAGTCCCATAGCAACCGAAAATACGTAACATATTTTTCCATTTTATTCGCTACGTCAAAGTGATGCATAATCTCGTCATCTGGAACAACATGACAGACAGAAAAAGGACACCTACGTTGAGTCAGTAAGCTTTGACAACGTAATTTCTGCGAGAAGTATAAACATTTTGAAAGCTGTAATTCAGAGTGTTTCATTCAATCTGAAGTACAGAAGGCCTAATGATTGTCAGATGAGATTAGTATCGATTGTCCTGAAGTAACGCTGGAAAGCCTTCTGGGTTAAACTTTCAACAGAAGTTGTGTGTTAAATGATTAACGACACCTGCCTCTTTCGAAAAACGATTTATTACTGTGCTCGTATGACAGTCTCACACCTTATGCTGTGGTCGTGCAAACTCATCCTGAAAAAATACATATCGGTATTTTTTCCAAATGATTGATACGGCTAAGCAACACCACCGGAATCCCAATCGTCAACACACTGCCTGCTCGATTCGTTCACAATAGCGTACCGGAAGGAATTTTTTGTCTGAAAACGGGCCTTAGTTAGTGTGCGATGAATTGAAGACGTTTGCAGATAGGTGGGAGTTTGAGCAACGAACAAGCAGCCTGTACCATAATCAGTGAAACAGAAGAACCGAAATCGAATTTAAGACCTCTTAAATGTTGTTGCTAACTGCCCCAAAATCAGGAGAAGATATGTATCTAATACTTCTAGAAGGAAGAATTTTCAATCGTTTCACTGGCTGGGATGCGCTGATGTCAGTAGCTGTGACGTTCGTGTGAGACATTCTGTGACCGTAATAGGCCTTTTTCAGAGGTTAGTCTTGGTAAGTAAGTCATTGCCGTCTGTTTGTCTGTTTGACACGAAAGTATCCCGAATATGTCCGCTGCTTTTTGTCAGTAAATTTCATAATCGATATTACACTTATTGTTTTGGGTGATGTCAAATGCTTATCAAGTTTCCGGCTAGATCAAGACTAGTTTGCAATAACGGTAATAATGTTTGCGGGAATATGAATAGTAGTGTCTCACTTAAGGTGTAACGCTTGACGTGTTGAAAACGTGATTCAGTACTGAGTTATTTGAGATAAGTTACCTCATACATGCAGCTGTAAAAGGGATTGGATTGGACAAATGCATCCATGCGAAGTCAACCGGCAATTGGCAGGAGGCTACGGCCAACCATAGTCGAAAACAAGAGCAGACTAGCACGTCATCGAGGACAGCAATCGGGATAGCATGCTTGCATTGGCATCGAACTTGGATATAATGGATGTCAGAGTGAAACGAGTTGTTTAACTGTGTTGCGCGTTAAAACAAACAAGATTCAAGCGGAGCCGAGTTGATCAATAGGAAAGCCAATTCATCGGCACCAATTGTAATTCTTCATTTTACTGATGCACCTTGTTGATAAAATAACCAACAGAAACTCAGTAAATCGAAATTTGCTTTGTGTCGCAATTTCTGCTTTTTGATTTCGTTCCGGAAAGTAACGACTTTTCAACAGTACCTTCAGAATATTCGTAGCTCCAGCACTGAAGGTGAAATTGGATTTAGTATTCGACCGTAGGAAGGAACATGAAAGCAGCCGAGATTTTCAGTCACCTAGGGAATAAATCTGCATTAAATATACGGCCATCAAACATTAGAATTAAGAGAATCCACCTGTCCGTAGTATTGCGTATTCCTCTTGGGAATAAAGCAGAACGAACATAAATGTTTAGAGAGGAAATCAAAATGAAGCCAAGATTCTCTGGTGCGAGTTTACGGCTAAAATTACCTAGGCAGTTATTTCCTACTGGGCGTGTGATCAAAATCNCTCACTTAAGGTGTAACGCTTGACGTGTTGAAAACGTGATTCAGTACTGAGTTATTTGAGATAAGTTACCTCATACATGCAGCTGTAAAAGGGATTGGATTGGACAAATGCATCCATGCGAAGTCAACCGGCAATTGGCAGGAGGCTACGGCCAACCATAGTCGAAAACAAGAGCAGACTAGCACGTCATCGAGGACAGCAATCGGGATAGCATGCTTGCATTGGCATCGAACTTGGATATAATGGATGTCAGAGTGAAACGAGTTGTTTAACTGTGTTGCGCGTTAAAACAAACAAGATTCAAGCGGAGCCGAGTTGATCAATAGGAAAGCCAATTCATCGGCACCAATTGTAATTCTTCATTTTACTGATGCACCTTGTTGATAAAATAACCAACAGAAACTCAGTAAATCGAAATTTGCTTTGTGTCGCAAGTTCTGCTTTTTGATTTCGTTCCGGAAATTAACGACTTTTCAACAGTACCTTCAGAATATTCGTAGCTCCAGCACTGAAGGTGAAATTGGATTTAGTATTCGACCGTAGGAAGGAACATGAAAGCAGCCGAGATTTTCAGTCACCTAGGGAATAAATCTGCATTAAATATACGGCCATCAAACATTAGAATTAAGAGAATCCACCTGTCCGTAGTATTGCGTATTCCTCTTGGGAATAAAGCAGAACGAACATAAATGTTTAGAGAGGAAATCAAAATGAAGCCAAGATTCTCTGGTGCGAGTTTACGGCTAAAATTACCTAGGCAGTTATTTCCTACTGGGCGTGTGATCAAAATCTATGTAGCAGGATTAAGCACGGACTGGGAATCTAGATGTTACCAAACTCCAAACAGTGTGCTGTTGAAATTTAAAAAGACGAACCATTAAGTATAATGTCAAACCCAGGTAGCCAATCACCACTACGTAAAACATGGGATGCTGTTCACCAGGACCATGTCGGCAATTTTCGAAATTACCTGTAAAAATACTCCTCGAAAGTTGTGTTCGCAGCATTCGCAGGCTTGGGAAAATGTGATGTGACCAGGCATAAATGTCGTCAAATAAACTTCATCGAAGTGTAAAAGAGACCAACTGTGAAATATCTGGGATCCCTGTTGGTTCGAGCCGGAGATAAACGGAGATAAACGCTGGTGGGGCGATAATAGTGTTTGGATATGTTGTTTCTGTCGCAGTTCGAATCCAGCTCAAGCTAAGATTTTTCACAAGTGGATCTGTTCTAAGTTACCAAATGCTTATATTTGATTAAGAGATTTCAAAGAATTGCACGCTGACCGGATTCGTATGCAAGGATGAGTACAGAACTATAGGACGATCTATAGAAAGACTATGGGTTTTATCAATAAATTTATGCCTAGGATTGAAACAAAACTTTGGCTTCCTTTTAAGAAATTTATGATTCGTCTAAAGTGATTGTTCTTCTCATGAATCAACGAGATTTTTAGGACTGATGACCTGCATCTGTATTTTTTGCACGAATTTCTGCATAGCCTGTAACTATTCTTGGCTACATTGCTGTTTAGCAGTTATGTCTTATGGTCGACAATAAATGTGTTTTTTCAGTGTTGATCATCATGATGGTCAGATTTTCTAAGTGGTTGGATTTGTTCATTTTTTTTCTCTCTTGTATTCATATTGTTATCTGTTAGTTGTGTTGGGGAACAACGCTGGCCCATTTCTGATCAAATTTCACCCACCTTTTCTTTACGGTGTATCTCTCTTTCTGTCGTTCTCACCTCATCTGCACCGTGCCTGTGTATGTTGATCGAAACACGACGACCCACAGATTCAGGTTGAAAAACATATTGGCTAGGTGACTGTCGGGTTAAGCTTTGTGCAGTCTTCAAAATCTCGTTACACCGTTCACACCTCAGATACGGGATACGAAATTTATGTACTGCAACCAACCTACATGCTGTTTGTTTGCGCGTAATTTCGTCAGAAGCTTAAGGGTCAGTCGGTGGGAGCATGCGACGTAAAGCCTATCTATTGCGTTCGCCGTGTACCTCCGAATTCCGGAAATCCTTCCTGAACAGCGATGTTGCCATCTAGCAATCTGATGCTGTAGGTGATGCCTCCCGAATGGTGCAAGACAGTTAGATTTTATGAAAACTGAAATCCGAGATACCTCTTTCTTTTGTAAATCTGTGTGGATCACAAGAGCATTTCACGGCACTTGGAAGAACAGCTTTCTTTTATGTCGTTTCTCAGCACCCCAGTCTGTGTTCATATTGGTCAAGAACACAAAGTTATACCGTAAGTCAGAACATCATTCACATCGTAGAAGTGAATTGACCGTCAACTAGATGTTCTTGGTGAATAACCTTATGGTTCACTAATTTTGTCCAATCTGTTAACTGCTCTCATATGTCCACTATGGGGCTGAGGATACTGGTTTGTTTCTTGTCTACACTGCTGTAAATAAGTGCATTTTTGTGCGAGTTCTTCAAATCCTAGTAACCTCAGTACTGATGTATTTTCTAATGTAGCAGACATCAAACGTACTGACGTGCATCAAGGCGAATTCGGTTAGAACAGTATCCCTTTTTGTGTTATCTTCAAAATTTGAACTAGACGCGGCGGTCCATTTTCCTCACTTCTCGTTGTTATTTTTCGTGAAAGTAAAGTCACCGTACTGATAACGCTCCACCGTTTGTTTTCAAGGTGTAGGCAGCTTAATGTTGATTGCCTGAATATGGATGTAGTTAGTTTCTTAGTGGGTACGTCCCTTTGCACTCTCTTCCTTTTCTGTTCTTCACTCAGAATTGCCTTTTTCGTGTTCATATGATAGTTAATGTTCGATGTGAACCACTAATGCATTTCTGTCTAGGATGACGGTTATGTCTGCTCTCAGACTTAACATGTCCACCAAGTATACCATACCTTAAATCTGTTCAGAAATTTCGCCAACTTCCCTTCCACTATACACTTGCATGTTCCAGGCGCAAAAGTCTCTACTAACATATTACACAACGAACCCAAGTGAGGCCATCTGATCATCCATCCGTTCATGGTGATATGGTTCGTGTACTAACTTAATGGGGGTTTTGATACTGGTGTACACTGACTTGTGCTAAGGTCAATTTGGAACTGTACACACTCTATCTATGGACAATCCGCTAATCAGGTAGGAATCCTGAATTTTCTACTGTGGATTTTATAGCTGTAGATTTTGTGTCATAAGTAACTCCACAGTGTGGCAAAGATCACCACCTGAACATAGGAACGTAAACCCCGCAACGTAACCGTGAGATCAGTTGTGTTTTCAAGGTTATCTATGTTAATCGTTATCCGGGGAAGCCAATTTTATCACTCAGACTACGTGAATTTAATACCTGCTGGAATAACCTCCATTCGAACTGAATGCTTAGGAAGTAAAAGTTTCAAAAATGCACAGGACGAAATCACGAAATCTATTTGGCAAGTAATCTACCATGAATAGCCAGACAATACCTACGTTGTTCGTTTCGCCTCAGACAGATGAGCCATGAACAGTTAGACTAGGTTCATTCCCTTTTAGATTTGGCAACTTCCTCAACCACATCCCAGAGCGAGAGGTTCTGGAAACTTCGCCGAGACAAGTATACAAAAAAGTTAAACATCAGATTTAGCCTTATTTCATAGGCTAGTCAGCCCACTTTGGGACGGATATGATGTGATGGGGGACATGTGTTCATGATTGTTTTCACGCCGGAAAACCAAGTGTACGTTGTGAAAAATGGTAAAACACAGTTGTACAATACCAAACATTTTCATTAGGCTCACCATCCACTCTGGGCACATTAATCACACTTGTCGTTGAAAATGCGTATCATGCCGTCATACACCTCCTTTCTGAAGAAGGCGACCTCATCTCATCAAAAGCAATGTTAGTTCCTCTTCTACGCATCAAGATGTTCACGTCTGAGTGTTTCTTCGTTAGTAAAATTCAGTACACTACTAAGATATCCATGAGACGCTAATATCCATCTGATTGCAAAGACAATGGAGATGTTTACATCCGATGGAAATCGTAGTTCTCACTATTCGATAGTTCAGTTTGCAACGGTTCTGTAGTGTTATTTGTCGTTTACAATCCAAACGCTGCTTCCGACTTCTAAGTAGTTAACTTTTCACTGCATGTCACTCAGAAAACCCTCTGTCCGTCCTGTTCAAGCAAAAATGACAGTCATCTTCACTTGTGTTAATTCATTTGTGAAGATGGACGTTTCCGAAAAGGAAGGTGTGTTCACATTTTTCTCTCCGAAGCCATTATCCGATCACTACCACGCATGCGCAAATACACTTCACTGGCGACCATAGTGCGTTGTGATTCACCAACAACCATGTTAAACCGAAAATGCTTAAAAACAATTAACTCGTAATTCTTGACTGATGCAGACTTTTTCAAAGGGAGTCGAGAATTGATAATGAGCACATTTTCGACGGCACCTTCAATGGCTAGGCATTTTATCCAGCTGGAACGCGCAGGTAAAATTTACAGCGCATTCTTTATGGATCTGTGAGTTAACCGGAAACGCAGCTTCTTGTGTGCCGCAATTTTTCTCGCTATGTTCAAAGATAATTAATGTTGATGCTTTGGCTGCGCTAGCAATCGTCATTCTCGTATTTTTTAGCTATTTGCCTGTCCAACTTCTTGAACCATAATTACCGTCCGAGGAACTTAGTTTCGATGCATAAAGCTGGTTGAGTTCTTGTCGGATCACATTGATGTTAACAGCTCGGGCAGTTACTATGACCAGGAAACAAGTCGTACCGTCTAAAACACATCCGCTAATTCCAAACTCAACATCACTCACACTCGGCCACAGCCCTTGCATTCAGGTAAACGTTTCCGCCGATATACTTCATTAAAAAAAGCATTGGACTGGAGTTTCCCTCTTACTATGGCTGATCGGTAATGCGCATCCTTGTCCGAACAATAATTTGCAGCATGACACGCTGATGTCGCGCGGAAGTTACTGACCCAAACCACTTATAAAAGTTGCCTGACAAGCAGCGCTTCATACTTCGGGCCGCCTAGCACGACGACGCAAAGCCGCGTTGATTTCGTTCAGGTAATTTCATTCTACACAAGTCGTTTTTTCAGTCGAAACTTCAGGTCAACTAAGCATGGTTACAGTGTGAGGATGTTGAAAATGATCAAATTTATCCAGGGGGTATAAATGGGAACAAAAATACCCACTTTTATTATCATCACAAACCATCTGCCTTCTTTGCTGGCAGTTAATTTGGTTGGCTACCTTCATATGAATGTGTTATGCATTTCTGAATGTCATCTATCAATAGAGATTTTTCTCGTCAACACTGGCATTTTTCGTATCCAATTTCGCAGCTCTCCTACACACCGCATGCCAAAGCTGATTGTATTTCGTAAGTACCATTATCACAGATGATTGTAAACATTCCAAAATCCAGACACACTATCTCCTTGATGACGTACTGCGTGGACGTGGACCTACCGTGAGCCACCATGTGTTTGCCTGATTCTGTTACCACTTGACTGTTAAGTCCAACGTGGGCACGCTTCCCACTTCCCCTCATGTGACTACTTTTTCCAACAAATCTGTTTTGAGCTATGTTGGCTGACGCTAAGTTGTGCGACTTGCGCCCACCGGCAGTTTGGCACACGACAACAGGTGCAGTAGACCCAAAGATTGTGCTTATACCGATAACAGGAGCGCTGGCAGCCGAACACGATTTACAGTCATGCCAATATGGAAAGAGACATTTTAAAGTGAGCAGTATAAAAAATGACTGTCAGTCCACTTGTAACGATATGAAGACTTTCCAACGTCGTCTGAGATATGATATGCGAAATAATTACAAACAGTGAACATCGTTAGCTGAAACTGCGTGTGTTATACATGACCTCATTTGTGTGTTCGCGTGTTTACAGATGTATGGCGCGCTTGTCCAACGTCCCGCATTTCTCGGTCAATAGCTGACCCTCATCTTGTCCTGAATGACTGCAGGTTGGGGATTCAAACCGTTACAAACCGTACACCATCTACAGTTCGGAGCAGTTATCTCCTTCAGATACACAGTCCAGCTAGTCCACATGGAAAGTGAGCGGTGGATTGGAGTTGTGATCTAGCGAGAAATCATCTGTAGTGCATATTCCGGTCTGGACATGAATTTGTGCTCAGGCCTCCTACCATTCCATTCGCTCTGTCAGAAAGGTAGCTATCGTATACCATTACAGGGCAGAAGCTGCGTCGTAGCATAGCGGCAAGGCAGCGTGGAACAGCTGTACTGCTGTGAGTCCGAAAGGGCTCGCAACAAATCTAGATTAATGACCACTGCGCAGTTAACTACGATCGTACGACGATGCTCAGTCGCATTCACCTGTGAGGTTGCCCTGTCTTCTCAGAGGCTCACTTACTGTCAGCTAACTTCAATCGATAATTCCGCGAATAGGACTTCCACAGCAGACTGGCATAAGGCGGCAAAAGAACGGACCTCTAATCAGGGAGTGCCAAGTGGTGCAAATGGGATGGGCAAATGCAAAAGAAGATGGCGAGCGTGCTGCATCGCTGATCCCGGTGAGTCATAAAGGCTGACTTACAACGCGGACACAAGCTGTTCACGCACGCTCGCAGCAGGACAGTAAACGACGCCCGGCCTGAGGTAGCTCCGGTCGAAATCAATTAGCTGGATAACTGTATGTAACACCATCATCTCCCGGAATTCGGTCTTGAACCTCTCTAATGTGATTTAGTGGTTTGTGTCGCCCTATTACACACTTCCTGAAGCGAATATTCTTTCTCCTCTGTCAAAGACGCTTTACTGATCATCTGTCCGACTTCTTGCTATTGATTCAGCCTGTAATCGAGGCTTGTGACTACCGTGCGACTGTTTGGCATAGTTTACGGAACAAAATTACTATAGGGTAAACTTGAGAAAATGTTCCTTGGTCGGGTAAATAAGGGATTTAAGCCTGCCCAGTGGACATAATCCGCCCTGAGATCAACGCGTATCCTGGCATGGTCTGACACGACATGCCTGTTACTGCTTATTAAGGACGACTGAACCCATGTCAGTTGACAGAATGCCCTCCGTGTACAGTTCTAAATTTAATTTAATGCAGGCAACTAGTGAAGTGTTCGTACTTCAAAACACTACTTGTGTGACTGGGATGTTTCTTCTTGGAACCTATTTTTCACATGCACGATCAGACTGTTTGTTTCAGGAGTGAAGTTTCAGCGGCAGTTGCTAGTATGTTCCTGCCGATTACTGTAACGATACTCTATACCGCTTTCCATATCTGTTTCCATTTTAGGCACAAGATTTTTCATTACGTGCTAAAACAAATCACTTTGGTGCATTAGAATTTTCACCTTAGGATCTTCGTTAATGAATCTTGCTTAATGAGAACGGGATTAGCGGTCAAAGTGGTGCACAGATCATCCGACCCTGTTCCTACTAATTCATCAAGCAGCTGGTCGTATTGGTTCCTTTGACAGGTAAAGGGCTGCGAATGGTTAGGTTTAGGGTTGTGGTAGACTTCGAGGTGTAGTGTGAGAATGAACCGGAATGTGAGAACATGGTGCGTTTCCTCTAGTGGTCGTCACAGAAGAACGGGCTAATCTATTCAGTTAGATGAAAACAAATGGGGAAACTTAGAATGGATTGGAGTATTGGAGATGCTCTTAGTAGACCAAACTATCCATCGCTACAGGTTGTGTTCGACCCAATCACAACTCCATATGATGAAACGCGAACTTACGGATGCTTTATAGTTAGCCTATGAATGGAACAAGACACAACAACAACAACGACAACAACCAGATCGATCGATTAGCACTGGGATGAAGTGATAATAGCGATTTAATAAACTGTAACCAAAAATCTGATCAGAAAACCTGATGCAGAACATTTGCTGGGAAGGCGATTTTTGATTGCTGGCTCTACGGTTAGGTTTCAGTTTCAAACTGAGTGGCAGAGATTCCGCCTTAATTTCCCGAAATGTCTCGAGCAAACATATAAAGTAGGCACACACGATCAAAATGCCAAGTCTGGCAAGGATGGTCTCGATCGTTCTTGGGGATCTAACCTATCACTCATACGTGGTATGTGTCCACAACGCAGGCGTCAGAAACGGTACACAGAAACAGAATGCGCATCGATTTTCACTGGAACACCATCGCTTAAACTGTCCGGTGGATCAATCGATCAATCGGTCGATAACACCCATATCAGTGGTATGCCAAGAATGACAACAGTACGGCTACTGATGGTGGTGCACACCGCCGAGCGCACACATTCAAGCTAGGCACAGCCCAACCTGCATGTGTGTGTGTTTGTTTTGTGTGTGCATTGTTTGTTACCGAGGTCATGCCTGTATACAAATGGGCACACGCACGCGTGCACAGGGTCGTAAATCCGAGCGTAAAAACTTGCGCGCGTACGCGGGCTGATAAATCATTGCGTCTACACCATAAAATTTACCAGACGTATGCAGTTTGTGAGTTTTTCGAATCCGTTTACGAACAGCGCACAGGCTATGCGCAAAACCATCCAATGACGGACAGTGGATGCATGCAATGCAATGCAATGGGAAGTTAGATTGTTGAAAAGCTACCAGACTTAGTTTCTTAATAAGATGCGTCCAGTTAAAAGCATTTCTGCTGTTTTTGTTGTACCAACCCTTTTTACTCTACACTTATTGACTCTGTTGCCGCGTGTATGGTTGATACCGTACCGAGTGGTTTCTAAGACATTGTTGGTGGCTCCTAAATCAAATGGGAATTCTCATTAGTTATGCTCAAAGTCATCCTTGGCGCTCATACGGGAGTGCAGACTACGTAAAAAGGTCAGACATGGAAGGGAACAAGTTCCTGATCCGAATTTAATCCTGAACACCTGTGCGCTCAGATGCAACCTCTCTGTCATTCTAACCTGTCCGTTAGCACGTGCACTAAATATGGGTTAAATTAAGCGCAACATTTCTATCCGATTAAACAGTATTGCCGATTCAATTCTCAAACTCGTTCAAATAGTTTACTACACGTGTATGGGGCCATCATTGATTTGAACAGCGTCGTGCATGTGGTCCTTCAATAATGATTTATTCCACATCCTATACCAGGACGTCGCAAGGAGTAGTTTGTTTATTCAACTCAGCTACTCTAATTACATGAGCGATTATCCCACATGTTCGCGACGCGGTACATATTTGTCTTCTTGCAAATTTCATCTAAAAGTTGAACGTTTGCCCTGAGTGATTCAGGAAAATCCAAACGGACCATTTGTGACATTGGCAAGAATGGATGGATTGAATCAACAATGAAACAGTAAAGGTCATTTTAACTGAGCAGACTGAGTGGCAGTGAGCGTTAGAACAAAGCAGACTGGATTCAAAAGGAGACGATTATAATAGTCTGTATGTTTTTTTTGCGGAAACGTCATCGCCACAACAAAAATACACGGCAACTCCAAGATTTGGCAACGCCACATTTCTGTCGAATCGATGAGAATTATGTTTGCAACAAACATGCAACAAAAGTAGCAGTAACCCAGGCTACTTGACTCCCTCGATTGGCTGAAAACACTCTTCACATAACTTGTAGACGTGTGTAATCAGAATGTTGTCTGAGGCACATTTCTTGCTTCGTCGGTGCATCAGGCTGCTCCCGATTACGTTCAAACATTTCATTCAACTTAGTACCACTCACGAGCACAAGATGAATGAATTCTGACATCTTGTAAACAACGCTACATCTGAAGCAGCTTTAGGTAAAGAGTTCTGTTCTTCATACGTTTACTCCAGCCATCGATTTGTGTGGTGGCACTGTTGCGATTTAATCATCGAAACCTCGAGTTTAAATGTCGATTTGAGTTCGGAAATATTTGTTAGTTCGTTGGATGTGAATAGTAATATTCGTCGTTTACCACTTTCTCTCGTAGATTTGTTTGTTGTGCTTGGCCAAGCCTACACGACGTCATCTGTTCTTCTCAGCTGAAGCACACCGACACATCTAACCTTTCGTAGTAATTTACCAACCCTCCTATATTCCGCTGTATCCGCTTAAAAACTGAGATCTTCGTGTTTTCAGTATCACTCATCCATCCTTCTCGTGGTAGAATCTGGATAGGCGTGTTCGTCACATGGAGTTTAGTGGCGTGACAATGGTTTCGTACGTATACTACCGGGAACTCGGCCTAATAATTGTACTTTCGTCCACTCGAAACGGAACACCCAGTTCTGAAAAGAACTTGAAGCCCGTTTGAATGTGTGGATTTGTACGAGGGTTTCTGTTTGAATGCACCGTGACAACCTGCGGCAGTAACGTAGTTTTATTAAGGCTACTGTTCCCATTTTCGTGAATATAGGCGATCCAAATTCCTGCTTTCTAATATCTATTATTCATTAATTGTGAAAAAATGTGTTTATGAGGAAACTGCTAGAAGATGAGATGATCTTTTAAGTTCTTTCTCAGAGTGAGATTACTGGCAGTTGAATTGTCCATCCCCAAAACCCAACTCTAATTTTAACGACGACGCAAACGTGTTTATTAGCCAATAAATGTCAGCAATACGTGTGGCCACGAAAAAAAGGACACTGCGTCATCCGTTGAGTGCTTACTGGGATTGTCGCAACACATGGGTTGCTTTGGTATTGATATGTTCGCCGAGCTTGGCATTTAGGTTGCAAACGTTTCATCACCAGGCGAGGTGATGAAACGTTTGCAACCTAAATGCCAAACTCGGCGAACATATCAATACCAAAACCATCAACCCGAGTTACAAACAACACCACCACTGTTCCCAACCATCAGAAATCTGGGTTGCTGCCTGTCAAAGGTGCCCCTCTAGGCCTGTGATTGTCGTTCAGTCGTTTCTCATCTGGAATGTTTCTAATTTTTTTAAAAGAAGTATTGCCTTGATCATATTCCCCTGTTTCTCTTCCCATGGCACGAAGCTTTTGAAATGATAGGCAATGGCAGATGCTTTAAATCACCACAAATTTGAAGTGAGTGTAGGAGATTCTGTAGACTAGATTGCTGAGTTTGATTTGCTTTTCATACGGACTGTCTCTCTGATATGAAACGTTCCCATCGCGGCCCGTTTGGAAAACCCAAATGCGTGTCTACATTCGCATAGAAATACCAAGCAAATAGACTGGAGATATTGTGTAGGGAAATGGCACCTCTGTTAGAGAACCGGTCGTCGCTGTGTCATCAAAAAGTGGCGTGGTCAAGGTCATCTTTCTAGGCCGAGTGCCGGAGACGCGTGTGGAAAGTTGAAACTGATTAAAATTGGTGGTTAGCGCAATTCTACAGTAGACACTTCCTAAAAACTATTGGTCAAACGAAGCGGATAGAAGGCGCGCGTTAATTAATCGGTTTCTATGGTGGACCGTACAGGTTAACATGAGAGATGAGTCCTGTCCTCAGTAGTCAATCTACTGACAACAGTCTTCGGGTTCACAACGTCAAATCAATCACTGTCCATCTCGAACCTAAGGCCAATCTCTTGCAGCATCAAAGTAGAGCTGTTGGTTTGAGGAGACCAATGATTGGCACCCGCAGTACATGGTTCAGCCACCTTAATCCAACTAACCTTGACAACCGAGTGAATGGACTCTCTTGATCATTGCTACCAAATATGTGCTATCAAATATCAACAATGGTTACACGCTGATACTACTCTATTTCTAGATGGCTATTTAAAAACGTTTTATGTGCACTGTTCCGATTGGCAATGTTTTCCGATCACAAATTAACCCTACTCCCAAAGTTGTCTTGTGTATACACCCATCAAGCTTCGGAGAAATGATCCCTGTCGACAAAGACAACCTGGGTCGACAAAGACCGTCATAGCCTTCGTGATACGAGCATCTGCTTCACTTCTTAGATCACATAGTTTCATTGAGTAACATTAGACTTACGTGACCACTGCAATTTTACAGAAACATTTCACGGTTTGAAGCTAAAAAGCATATACCAGCGTATTCGATGGAAAGCGACAAACTGTCTACCGTCACCTGTGTTGAACAGAATTAGTGTAGAGTGGAGGATACTGAACCACAGTGCTCCCCTAACTGGTCCTCAATCTACGTCTGATAACGTTGGACGCAACTGACAATAGCGGGATCAACCTGTAATCAACAGCCTCGATGTGAACGCCACCCTTACAAATGAATTATGTGATGTGGAGTTTTCTGGATTCGGAAAACCTTCACTTATACAAGGACTGGCTCCATATTTTGTAAAATGGTTTCTACGGGGCGTTTTGCATCCAGCTTCGGCATCTTCTAAGAACTAAAGTTAGGAGCCATGAGTATTTGAAAAATACAGTGGGTGTTAAAGAGTGTGATTTTTGAGGCGTTCTCACTTGTAATCTGGGACTCAAGTTATGAGATCTTACGGAATAAGCTGTGGAACTGGTAAGTGATTCAAGAGTTGGCATCTTCTCAACCAGCGCCGTAAGCCAGGAAAGTGATTTGCGCGAGCACCGTTTATTCTGAAAAGCGATGAAGGGGGTGTCACTCAATAACACCTCGAACACAATTACTCATCCGTACACAACAATGAGCCTGGGACGTCATAGTCATCAATGGAAGGTTCATATATGGCAAAGTCCGATTCTTGCCCGAGCACAATCCAGTGTTTTTCATGCATCTTCTGCCGACTACTTCAATACGTAAATACGCGCCAGCACCTGGCTACTCAGGAGTAATATAGTGCAATCGCTTATCGTCATAACATTGGGTGGCATAAGTGATAGGTTGCGGGACGACTTTGACACTGACTGCTACACCACCCAAAATGATTTCGGATGATATCTAAACTGAGTGGTTAGCTGAAACCCATTCTGACGCTTAACTTTGCACATGACGAGTTCATGGAAGTTGGTAGGTCGGCAATTGTTGGTGCGTTTGTGTCGCACCCATATAGTCCTGGAGGCTGGTTGACTACTGGACACGACATTCTTGGAACACATGTGTTCTTATCAAGCTGAATGAACTGAATCAACCCAACAAATTACAGTTTCGTGTCTATGAAAGTGAAGTGTATTAACATAAACGAACAACTATATACATCTTATCTGGCAGCAGTTTCACACACATTTATCTTCAACGTAGATTCAAGAAGAAACTTGTTTCGTAAGAAACTTTTCCGAACGGTAAGCTAACTACCGTGAGGAACATTTGATATGTAACATCAACACACAAAACCCCCTACTTTAGAGAAAACAAGTTAACATACCAAGAAAATGATCATCAAATCATCGCACCTTCCGTTACTTACCACCATCTGCGTACGTTTCAACACCGAAACTAGGAAATCCATTTTCGAATTCTCCCTCGAATCTTCCAATAGAATTCTCTTTACATTTGATTCCGAGTGCAATAAAATCCTCCACAAATTTGCCTTTTATAACCCAATCCTCACGTGTGAACACACCATGTCCGTTTCTTCGATTATGCGCCCATTCCCCCTCGTACATGGCACCCGGTGCATTCGGCCAAAGGAACACACCGCTCTTTTCCATCCCCGCGTCCCATAGGCCTGTGTACTCTCCCTGACATTTGTCTTTAGTTATAAGTCCAAGTCCGACGGCTTTCTCGTTTAGCCATTCACCGATATAGATTCCAGCATCTTTGAATTCGTATCGACCAGCCGGTAGACTAGCTGCTTCCGGATGATGAGTTTCCGTGGTCATCCAATGGAATGTGAAAAGTGGGCTATCTCAGCTCTATTAAAAATTCAGTTCATTTGAGACGAGTTGACGAACATCAGTATTCACGTGTAATCACATAAGAACGGGTTTTTCATCATAGTTAAGTTCGAAAATCACTTAAATAAGAGTTCAGTCTTAAAAGGCTATCGATCAGACGAATAATTATTGAGTTTGTCAATTACTTTTAGCAGCGAACCGGCGAAACTAGTCCGGCACAGTGGATCAACAATGCGCAGAAATGCACAGTGTGTTACCGAGAGGGAAATGGGACAAATCTCATTGGTAAATGTTCCCAGCGTAGGTGGTATGATCGGATGGACCGAGTAGATGTGATTGGTGGCGTCAGTACGACCACTGGTCCCAGTTCGTCTATGGCACACGTCTACTGGCTACAGGATGCGCTGATTAAGGGGATGACCACAGACCAGCTAAAATTTGCGTGGTCCACTCTAAAGTGTAGCTGTTTATAGTTTTGAGTGAAAAGGTTCATTTCCCTTAGTGGTCATCGACAATGATTTTATGGATTCGCTGTGTGCACAAAGAAAGGCGTGGATAGGTCTGTTTTAAAGAGTAGTCACTGTGGTCGTTACACTTCCAAGTGAACACCAAAAGTGGTTTATCTTTTGGGGATATTTATACCATAATCTATTGCAAAATATCAACAATAAATTTTATGTGAACTCGCCTTGCTCATAGTTGTAAAGATGATTTGAAATTATAATCTTGTTCTATAACTACTCTCGCTTTAAGTTTCCTTGATGATCCATTTTTAGCGAAACAAAAACGGACAATCTGATGAGCAATAGACAGTGTATTTCGAGTGTATTTGGACACTGAGTGTTGCCTGATTCGATTGTTCTATGGGAATAGCAGAGTACCTTGGACGGAGAGGACGAGAGAGGGAAAATGCTGCAGGCTAACTAGCATACGATGGCTAGAAAAACGGAATGCCCTTATCATTTTGAAAGCTATATCCATTTACAAAAGCGGTCTATACAAGATTACTGAAGCCACTAACTATTCAAACATCCGGAGATACTGTTTGTTCACGAAGTCCTACAAATACGTGGTGTGTTGCATCGAGTTTGAGACGAGTTCTACCGCAACCAGCAAACCAGTAAACAGGCGTGAAAATATTGACTATCACTGGGATCTTTGGAAAGGTTAGGTTTACAGTGGTTGTTGCATATTCGCTGTGTACGATCTGAAACTGTATGACATTGTGTGATCAGGGGTCAACAGTAACCGGTTTGGCCAGTCTGCCATGTTGTTTTCAACAGATCAGACAACCCCCTTCATACTATAGACTCAGCAGCGTTGTCACGTCTGTGGTGTGACTGCAACAACTGTGTTACTCTACGACTGCAACATCTGACCACTCATATTGGAAGGCGTGAACCACCCTCAGGTGACTGAATATCCGTGTCTACGTTCGATTGCTCGCCAACGGGTGAGCAACGAAGAGGTTAGGAAGTGGGTATTTGGTAAAGATTATCCAGTGAGTTCTTTTGTTCGATCTTTAGTGTTGCATAAACTTAGCTGGTTAGGCCATGTTCTAAGAATGACGAATAACCCCTCGTCACACCGAGCCCTATTTGCGAGTGCCACAACCGACTGGCTTAATATGTGAGGTGGATGGATTAGGTTCTGGTGAGTGGAGATGCAGTTATTCACGAAGGTGTTGGCCAGTATAGGATGGATTCGTCTTCCTGGCTGGGGCCCCCGTAACTCATAGATTCGATGGTTGAAGACTCTAATTGAGATTGCGGCTAATCAGGCTCAGTGGCGTGAATGTTGTCGTTTTCTGCCATATATGAAGCAAGTACACTTACTAACGCAAGGCACTAAAAGCTATTAGGATGCTGTCTTGTTGATGATACCTTACTTTCACATATAGCTCGATTGTTTGTGAAGTGTACGCATCCTAATTTTAACTGTATGCTACTAAACATAATTGCGTCAGTAGTCAGGACTCTCTTTTTCCCTCCGTTTTTTTACCCACAAACTGCTCTGTTGGTCACGATTGCATGACAGTTTAGCATCAGCGCAAACCATTGATGTATTGGTGTCATGATAATTATGGTCTGAAACTAGCATATGACTTAACGATAATCTACGAAGCTCACTGTACCTGATAAGTGGATTTTTGTCAATGCGCATCCACATTTCGGCGACCAGAAAACAGGAGAATAGAAGAACGAAATCAAAGAAACTAGTGGTGAATCATTGCAAAAGATTGCGCAAGTGGGCGTTTTATAAACTACCAACAGATAAGATAAGGACGTCTTGTGTGCAGAAACTCTTGTAATTAATGCTCTAAAAATTTGACCCGTTTAAGAAAATTATACACTGACTAGATATGGTAGTTAGTGCTGAAATTCCTGAAGATTCCAATAAGAGCACTTGTCACGAGATGGGAAATTTTTAGATGAGTGGGAATAAACTAGGTCAGATAAGATTCTACTGCTGCCCTCAGAAAGATAATTGAGAGGAAGGTGTGTATGCTGAAAGCCCCTATCGAGAAAACTAGCAGACATGACAGAAGAGCACCATAACCAAGAAGAGGGAGATCGCAATTATGAACATAACATCTCTTTATTTATGAGGATGCATGGGAATGGTCTAAACGCTAACGAGCAACATCGCACGACGGATTTTGTAGGATAGTTTGTGTCAATGGATTTACAAATCTAGTACTTGGTTGATGGTCAAGCTCGACTACAATAGAACACAATCATGGAAAAACATCATCTTTAACTCACTGGATACGATCACTTTCCTCATTACGGTGTGTTTTCAGGGAATTAAATCGCTGGTAAAATTCAGTCGTTTATGGTTGCCAGTGATTTTGGGGATCAACCGTCCACCTCAATGTAATATAAACTTCATTTATGCTGACATGTCACTTTGTTCAGAACTCACGTCTAAGTTGATCCACCTGATCGCGTTATCGCTGACTTCCTGTTGAATACAAACCTATCCATCTACTTTGCTACTGGTCTGTTTTACCATTCTCGGTGTCTCCATGCACTCTGTTGGGGTTACGAAGCTTTCACAATTGAAATCGACACTAGTGATTTCAAAACATTGTTGCACATTCTATGTGTTTAATTCGGTCGAAAATACCCATTGAAGTCATGTGAACGACAGAGTAGCGAGCAAGACTTGTTTTCCGTGTTTGATCATCCAAATCATGATTTGGAACAGTGATCACATAACTGATAACAAACATGTCGTCCTTAACCTATATTGACCGTTTATCTGACTCACATTAGTCACTGTTTTCATATTTATTGTGTTGTAATTAGCCTGATGATCAAACACGGAAAACAAGTCTTGTTCGCTACTCTGTCGTTCTCATTCTATGTGTATTGGTATTCGGCCAAACCATAAATTCGGTTTTGTTTCAATCAATTATTGGCCGAACTCGATGGGTTTGGCCAACCAAAATGTATTCTTGTGGCAATCACCTAATGAAACTGTCTACAAGAAAACACAGTGTTACCAATTTATGGAGAAGTGTAGCTGGAGTTACCGAACCATCGAACCTGAATTAGTTATGAACACTTGTGTTTCAATCAACTGTTGGCTCTTGCACAGGAACGCAGGTTATCCTACAAGTCCGACCAAGTTTTAATTGATGGTTTGCCCCATAATACCTGTAGCATGCATTGCTTTGCAGATACTCAAACAGAAGTTGAACCTTTTCAAAAATCTGTTTTGGCTACACCGATTACTCATTCAAACTGGACTGCGCCAATAATTGTAATCAGAAAATCAAACGGTACCGTGTTGCTACATGCAGAATTCTGACCCATCCCAACGCTGTTCTTCAAACCCATCAGTATACTGTACGTCTGCCGAAAGATAACTTTATTAATCTAGGCGGTTGTTACCGGTTTACGCACTTGGATCAAGCGAAAACCCACTTACGGATCAAGGTTACACAGAAGGAAAGATGTTTTCATGGACGACTCCAATCCCGTTTGGAGTGAAGGTAGTTTCTCTATTTGTCCTTCGACGGAGTCGTTGTTCACCTAAAGGATATCGTCCCCATGGAAATCGACCACGGGATCTGGATGGGTTCACACGTTAATCGAAATATGAGAATTGTGACAAAAAGAGGAACATTGCATTTTCCTTTCATCCTGTTAGCGAGATATAAAACGTTGTTACTCACCAATTCCAAAACAAAATCTTGTTCTACACCGTTAGCCGATTACAACAGTGGACATCACTACTCCCAGTCCACATCAGTCAAGGCAAGTGAAGGTCCGTCACGGAACTCATTCTGGCGGATGTGTTCTCCAGACTGCTGACAAGAGATCAGAAAGTGAACAGTGAGATCATGGACCTTTTGATGGTTTTAGTTAGCAGTGTTAGCAAAATCTGGGTGGGCGAGATGAGGTATGGTGTTCAGCATTAAGTGTTTCATTATCTACGACTTAATTATCTGGACACCAATCTAGATTAGAAGATAGGCACCATTCAGCATAGAAACAAAACCCCCCTTACCCCCCCTCCCCCGTGATTTGGCCGACGGCCCAACTTCAATTTTGAGCCGATATTGTTTTATTGTTATCCCAACTGAACGCTTGGTTAACTAACCATACTAAAATACGGTTTCTGAGCCACTGCTACAGCACATTTGATTCCGACCTCAATCCGCCCCATATCGCTTGATCTAACCTTTTATATGCTAAGCATTTGAATATGCACATATATATGACGCATGTTTGTAGATTATTTTTATTCTGACAGGCTGTGTAGCCGGTTTTTTCCCAAAAGAAGGCATCAGTTCCAAATTTCGTCCTTGATGAGGCTTGCCAGCATTAGATACATTATCTACAACCAATGTATAAATCCTGGCCACATAATGATAGCACAGGCATATTGACCACTTAGCTATTGACTTAACAGTAATCAGGACTTGAATATCGTATCTACACGCTCATATATCCATATGCACTCGTAATTTCGAAACTTGCAGTCGAATCTGAGTAGTTCTCGGTTTATGTCACCCGAACCAGCTATTGCTTACCAGAAAACAAAACATCGCCTAGAATTTTTAAAAATGTCCGTGATCTCAACTGGAATGGATTGCCTAATTTTGGGGCGTTGATTGGAGCTGACCGGACAGCTATTGTTTCTCCAATCCTTGGCAACTTTAACTTCAGTGAGAGACGAACATGGCTGGGTGCCTAGATATGATCCTTTGATTTGAGCTAACCTGAAACCAGTAGCAGAATGTACGACACAGTTGTCTCGCGAGAACGTGGATTCACTTCCATACTTAGGTCATGGTGACGGTACATACTACTGAAGAGCTACGACGAAACTGAACATCTTTTGTCACTTTTCGAGGTAAGTCAAGTGAGCATCCTATTCGAACCTTGCCTGTGGACCGATCCCAGACAGGTATGGCTTGTAAGCATCTTACCCTGAGCGGTTATCTAGAGTGCCTTATTAACCGGAGTGCGATGTTGTTGTGAGTGGGGGGTTGTCCCTTGGTATGCGCTTTATAATCGACCATTTATTTTGTTCGCCTCAGCATCAACGAACAGCTTTAAGATAGCCAACTCATGCCATCTTTTAGCGAACCAAACGGTATTACCACGTCAAATTAAGCGAAAGTCTTCTACCACCTCTGCCAAATGCTATCCGGGCATACAAAACACTCAGTTCCATTTCCTCACCTACCCTTGTTGACTCAACATGAACTACCGGGTCAAGTCTAATTGCGTTAATTATGTACAGTGATACCAATAGATTTTGCTGGTAAGTTCATCGACCTGACCAACAGTAATGGATCTGTGGTCTTTCGTTCACATCCATTTCTTAGGCTACATCAAACGGTTCAGTTATCCGATAGTATGGTCTAGTCTCCAAGAGAACCTTGCTATGAAATATACGTACTGGCCGAACATTTGGCTCGTTTCATCTTACTTATTACATTGCAGTAAGTCCAATAAACGGTGGGCCGTTGCCGGAGAAAGCTTTCTTGAGACATACTTTAACGCCAACATCGAACATCATAAAGCCAAACAGAAATTTAACAACGTGGAATTCTGAGGTAGCCTCTCGCTACAGGCTTGGTGGAGCTAGTGGCCTGGAATCATTAGCATAAATATTCCTATTTGGGCATGTGTGCTAAACTTTTTCTTCTCAGTGCCGCAGCACTCTACAGCCACTGGTGCCTGGTAGTGTGAGGCCGTCTCGTTCTGTAAAGCAAACTGCTCAGGAGGCAACGGGTTTTGTTCCCCCTTTATCCTCGCCTGTCTGAGATAACAGCCTCAACGTCGTGTAACGATGCGACAGGCGTCGACATGTTAGGCTTATCCGGGTCGAACTAAGACAAATTTGTGAGTAGATGGCAACGTTTGTTTTATCTTTTGGCAATCATCTACTCTAAATTCAATCACTTTCAGTTCATACCGTTGGATAGAAGATATGTACTGGGTTGTAGAATGATTACTGTCTGTGGAACGAACCTTGAGTATTGGTTATTTCTCCCTAGAAGCGGTCTCAGTCTGAGAGGTTCCAGTAATTCAAAAACATTTGAAATTTTCTTTTCTACAAGTGTCGGTCCTAGTAACCGTATTGGAAGGTATTTTGACGACTTTTCAAATCTTTATGTTTGATTCTAATCACATGATTCCCTTCTAAATTCAGATAATGGGTGTAAGGTCCCCTCTGGTTATCTTTCATGGTTGTCACGAATCCCTTGGCTATTCCCTCAACCTAGGTAAATTTCACTACCTCTGCTTCGGTAACCTTTTGGAATCAGGCATTGTGTACTTTTCTGGTGGGCCATAGACGATGTTGGCTTAAGTAAACTGAACATTACTCATCAGTGAACACACTTAGCACATACATAGTCTCTTCAGCCAGCGTGTTTTGAAAAAATACTATAACAGATTTTCGCTCTCGTTCATACTTGTCAATGGATCATATGGATTTCACGGCTGAAGCTAGGAATCCGGTGAAGCATTCGTGACGTAACCGTGACATTGAAGTTGTATTACGCACGACCGCATTACCATTTGTGAGCTCTCAGCCAGATATACTTGTGAGTAGAGCTGAGTAATGCGGACTTTGTGTTGATCATCGACCCACGGGTCCCAGATACTACCTTGCCAAAGCCTGTCAGCCTGTAGCTAACCATCTTATTCGAACTCGGCCGTCTTCTGTAAGCTCGTCCATACACATTTAATTCACATGCATGCATCGTCAAGTAACATTGGTTTGTCGAGTTCATATTTGCCGACTGACCTTAACCGACAGTTCGTTATTGCTTGTTCAAGTCCTATACAGTCTATTTAGCTCATAATGTTGTTATCTACCCCTCGAACGTGAATAATTGAGATTTTTTGGTAAACTCACCGCGTCTATTACATTGTTAATGTTACTGTAGTAACTGACCCAACTTGTTTTAATTGTTAAAATCCGATTATCCTATACAACGCTCAACATTGTTAAGATAAGGTTAATGTTCCGATTGCACCTAAATGTGTTATCGCTTACAGTCCGTTAACGTTTATACGAAGTATTTCGTAATTTTTGTGTCGTCACAAAACTATGAGTTTTCTTTGTCCATACTGATTGTCTAATTCTATCTTGCACCCATGCTAGTTACCCTGCATACTCTCCCCTCACTATTCTGGTTACATGTAAATCGTATAAATAGATGAATATGTTTAAACTTTTAACGGCTGGAAGTCAAAGATGGATACTAACGGGATGCATATGAATTGCTGTTGAGTGTGTTGACTGTGTTAGAGACAAATTTCGTTTCAACACTTCAAACTGTTGATGAAAATACAGGAGGTTCCCAATAAAAAACAGGTGCGTACAAGCAGTTATGGGTACGTATCTTTGACTGTGGTGATAAGATAGCTTCCTGGAAGATAACATTCGTTTATACTCATTTTATGATCGTCACAAATACAGACTTTTTTGTGGTTACGTACTACTGTTGTATAACAGGCAGTTTCGTTGTGAGTAGTATACTACTCACATGTAGCGTATTACCCACAAGGGACATTCAGGAGCAAAAGGACAAGTCCCGAACACGACGGACAAGAAGAGACTATCGGAACAGTGTGTACATGCTGTGTGAGAACTTTCACCAAGGCGAATGACCACGTACTGTCACCCAATATATGTGAGTGCATGTCCGTCGTGCAAATGAGTGTACACGTTTGTGGTTTAATTTTTGACATGACCTATACGGAAGTTTGCGCAATAAACCAACTTGTTGGCCAAGCGTCTTTTGCGGACACAACAACTGGTGCCGTGACGAACGCGAGGATGAAGATTCCCTGGCCACAGCCGTTCGAAGATGGAGACGTCCGGACGTTCCTGGAGGACTTGGAGGACGTGGCCGAAGTGGTCGGAGTCAAGACCGACCGTGGGAAGCTGGCTGCCCTGCGGACGCTGGTGAAGGGCAGGGCGAAGGCGGTGCTGGACGCAGCGCGAAGAGGCCCTGCGAAGATGGAGTGGGCCGCTGCGAAGGAGACGCTGGTGGCTGCGTTTGACAGCCCGGCCGACCGCCAGGAGGCCATGCGGCGGTTCAAGGCGGCCAGGCTTGGACAAGGAGCGGACCCGTCCGTGTTTGCCACCACTCTGCAAGGTTTGCTGGACAGGGCTCTGCCAGGATTGGATCAAGAATCACGACGGCAGTTGTTAACGGAGCAGTTTATTGAAGGTCTCCCGATGGAGGTTCGCGACCAAGTCCGTATTGCCCATGTCGCCCGGCCGATGGACCTTGACGATCTGGCGAAGGTGACACGGGAGTTGGCAGTAATGTCCGTGGCCTCAGTGGATGCAAACAGCAATACGGACAAGAAGACATTGGAGGTAATGCAGAAGGCAATGGAGCAACTCGCAGCGGATGTAGCTGCCCTGAAAACAGCAGCACGGAAGAACGATCAACCAGGAGGCTGCTTCATCTGTGGGAAAAAAGGACATTGGAAGAAGGATTGCCCAATCCGGCGGTCTCAGAGGTCTAAAAATAAAGTGTTTCGTGATTGTTCTTTTTGTTGGGCGGGTCGACTAGTAATGGGAGCGATTGAGAAGGGGGCCGTACATACAAGGGTTGAAGTTGATGGAGAGGTAGAACAGTGTTTAGTCGATACAGGGGCAGCTATTTCGTTGATTGCTCGTGCCGAAAAGCAAAACCTAGAACCGACATCCATGATGATCAAGACGGTTGGAGGTCATAGTCTACTGGTTGACGGTGTGAAAGAATGTGGGGTACGTATCGGCGGCCATATCGTAAAGCACCGTTTCATTGTGTCCCCAGAAACCAGGCAAACGATACTCGGAGCCGATTTCCTCGCTGCAACAGATGCCGTGATTGACTTGAAGCTCAAGAAGTTGTCAACCAAGTATGGCTCCCTGACGCTCATAGGACAGCGAAAGGATAGCGTCAACCAAGTACGCAAGGTTAAAACCCCCAGTTGCACAGCCCCCCTGCTCCAGTCCACGGTCGAGAAATACGCGGAAGTATTTACGACTGACGATGATCCGTACGGATTTTGCAACTGGATTGCCCATGAAATACCAACAACCGGAACATTTCGACCTCACGGACCCCGCAGGATACCGGTTCATCTTGAGGAGGAATTGAGGAGACAAATACAGAACATGCTGAGCGAGGATGTTATCGAAGAAGCCAACAGTCCGTACAACTCGCCTGTTCTCCTGGTGAAGAAGTCCAACGGGAAGTACCGCTTTTGTGTGGATTTTAGACGGCTGAATGAGGTAACACAGAATACAGTCGTACCAATACCGTCCGTCGCTGATATTTTTGACAAGCTACAGCAGGCGAAATTGTTCACAGTTTTGGACTTACGCTCCGGATACTGGCAAGTACCAATTAAACCCACAGATCGTGAGAAGACCGCATTCACGGTAGGCGAAAAACAGTATCAGTTCAAGCGCATGCCGTTTGGCCTATCCGGGGCACCGTTCACATTTCGGCGCCTGATGGTTCAGCTGGTAAAACGACTGGATAATGTGGCGGTATACGGAGATGATATCGTAATATACAGCAACACGGAATCGGAACATGCTGCCCATATAGATGCTGTCTTGAATCGCATTAAGAACTCAGGACTGCGGATCAATGCTGATAAGTCACAGCTCGGACGATCATCGGTGGTGTTACTGGGACACAAGGTGGGTCAAGGTGAAATCAAGCCTCTGCCGGAGAAAATACTGACAATTAGAGAGGCCGTGGCTCCGAATTCCAAACGAACCCTGAGACAATTTTTGGGTCAAGCGGGGTACTACAGTCGGTTCGTGAAAAATTTTCACTCCATTGCATCGCCATTGTACGAACTCCTTCGAAAAGACAAGAAATTTGAATGGACCGACGATGCCCAGAGGGCGTTCAAGCGAGTGCAACAAGCGATGAACGAGCAACAACTGACGTTGAAACTACCGAATACAAAAGAAACGTTCATCGTAGCAACAGATGCCAGTGACCGTGGCATTGGGGCAGTACTCAAGCAAAAGGAAGGAGTAATCGAGTATGCCAGCAGAGTCCTGACTCCAACGGAGCAGAAATATTCGACTATTGAAAAGGAATGTTTGGCAATCGTCTGGGCACTGGACAAGTGGAGGCCATACCTGTTGGGTCAACAGTTCCACGTGGAGACGGATCACAAACCCCTGGAATGGATCATGACTGCGAGGGACCCGAGAGGCAAATTAGCCCGATGGGCATTACGTTTACAGGAATATGACTTCACGATCAACCATGTGCCTGGTTTGAGCAATTGCGTCGCGGATTTTCTTTCTCGACCACAAGTAGACGACGAACTCCCCAAAGTGACCGTTGGAGTCAACGGCTTAATAATGGAGCAGGACCCACAAACGCTAGTACGCCTACAACGTCAAGATAAGGTCCTCCGGAAAGTGATTGAAGCTCTGGCAAGAGGCGTGAGAATCCCCACAAATACTAAGGATGAGGAGCTGAAAATAATCGCATCCCAATGGAAAAGAGTTGGCTTAAACAGTGCAGGCGTATTGACATGGCAGCGTGGCGTTGGGCACCCGTGCGTGGTAGTCATCCCGAGACAACTGAGGAGGAAAGTGGTGGCAGACTGCCATGAAATGGCACACACCGGATGCACTAGGACGTACGATCTGTTGCAACAAAGAGCATATTGGCCGAAAATGAAAGAGGATGTGACAACTTACGTGCTTGCATGCCAACAGTGTCAGTTACTGAAAAGCGACAATCGGGGAGCCCAACAGCCCTTACAACCAATACCAGTCTCCGAAATCGGTGAACTCTGGTCTATGGATCTTATGGGCCCATTTCCACTGAGCGCCCGCGGTAACCAGTACGTTCTGGTCATGACGGAACACTTTACCCGTTGGATCGAAGCGACTGGCGTTCCGGATCAGAAAGCATCTACGGTGGGAGATATGGTGATGAAGCACATTGTAGCAAACCACGGTGTACCAAAGGCGATCTTGACGGATCAGGGACCATGCTTCGAAAGCGATGAGTTTCGAACACGCATGCAACAACTGGGAATCAAGCGCATCCGAACGACGCCGTATCACCCACAAACGAATGGCCTAACTGAGCGTAACAACCGAACGGTCAAAGAATGGTTATCAGCCAAAGGAGGAGACTGGGAGTCTGCGTTGCCACTAGTGTTATTGGCCTACCGGGCGTCTGTGCAGGCGAGCACGAAGAAATCTCCATTTCAATTGATGTACGGTAGAACCCCTCGACTTCCGGTGGATCAGGACATTGGGGTATGGCCAGAGTGCATTGATTCCACTAAAGAATTGGTAACCGAAAGAGAAAGAGCCCAACGAAATCTGAAAGCATCGCAAGCACGCACAAAGGAGAAATCCGCAAGGCAACGGTTCGGCAAGACTAGAATGTTCAACCTAGGAGAACGGGTGAAATATCGAGACCATCGGAACACCGGTGCCAGCGGGCCAGGATCAAGAAAACTTTTGCCTAAATGGAAAGGTCCGTATTTGGTAATATCCAGACGAGGCCCAGTATACACGATCAAGAAGGACGGCGAGACGAAACGAGTGCACGCCAGTGAGTTAGCAACGTGGCACGAGATGCCGGCGCGACGAACCAGAAGATCAATAATCCGGGAGGAAACACCGCGTCGATCGGAGAGGATTCGTCGACAAATGCGAAGGAACCAAGGAACCTCAGAAGGGGGAGGAGTGTTGTATAACAGGCAGTTTCGTTGTGAGTAGTATACTACTCACAAGTAGTGTATTACCCACAGGGGACATTCAGGAGCAAAAGGACAAGCCCCGAACACGACGGACAAGAAGAGACTATCGGAACAGTGTGTACATGCTGTGTGAGAACTTTCACCAAGGCGAATGACCACGTACTGTCACCCAATATATGTGAGTGCATGTCCGTCGTGCAAATGAGTGTACACGTTTGTGGTTTAGTTTTTGACATGACCTATACGGAAGTTTGCGCAGTAAACCAACTTGTTGGCCAAGCGTCTTTTGCGGACACAACACTACGACAGTTAGTGTAAGCTGCTGTGGAATTCCTAATGTAACAAGTCGGAATCAGACAACCAATGCTGCGGAGATTGTAAAGGTCCAGATACTCCTAAGATGAGTAACATTCGTCTTATACTGATGCTGCGAGGGCTGCAGAAGAGAAAATAAGCAATGAATGTGATCGAATTTGATAAACGGGAACGACATCAACAGAACACCTTTGAATTGTTCAGGCGAAGACGTGATTGGGAGTCATGTGGATAGTTGTGCACTTTTGCTTCCTACAGCTTATGGATCATTTCTCTGTCAGGAGTTTTGCACTTTAGAGCAAGCTGAGGATTTGATTACAATGTCATTATTGTGTAGTGGAGGTGGGTTGGGGGGTTAATCCACACGTTCTTCTTGAACTGCTTCTATTTTATTGATAAACAGATTGGGAATAACACAACGTTCCTCAGGAAGGCCACCCGAGGTGGTTGAAACGTGGAATAGTACAACTTGCTTGTAACGTTGTGTTATTCCCAATTTGTTTATTAATAACATGTTAAACACGATGTCCAAACTGTTCAACCTCATTCGTACTAAATTTGGTGCGGATATCTTGCTTCTATTTTAACTTTCCTGGAAGTGGATGCTTTAGTCACCAATATACAATTTCCAGTCTGTGTTCCGTTTCTTACAGACCGTGTATCTAGGTAGTCTTTAGTTAGGTCGATTTCAAGGCACTGTACCTTGTTGTCCTGCAGTTTATTCCCATTGGAATTGTTACTGGAATTACCGGTTGAGTCTGAGGCTGAGTTTCGCTGACAAGAAAATAGTTATTATTTCTGCGTTGATTTGTTTGGTATGTAAAACGCGGTCAAAATGAAATGGAGAGCAACCAGGAGGTTATGAACATAGTGATTTACATGGAGCCCTTCAGATTCAATAGCTAGCGTAACAGTCTGTCGACGAATTTCGCTATGCTTCTCTCTTGGGTCATTTCTTTGGGAGCGGTAGGCTGCAGTTAGACTTCTTGAGATACCTTTGTTGTGCGAGAATACCGTTAGTTCACCTACCGTAAGGAAATGACCACAAATAGACAGTGTATACGATTCCAATCTGAAAAGAGAAAATTTCAATGAATCGATTAATAATATAGAGTTTTTCTCATTTTCGTTTACTTGCGACGCTTCACTTATCTACAACTTTTTGCGTTACCTATGCATATGGTTCAAATTGATTACAGTGACCTGGTAATACAGAATTTGTGCACACCTCTCTGCTGTGCTCTCTGTTACGTAGCCGTTTAACGATACTATTCGGGTGTGTCATCCCATTTTTAGCTCCACCGTATTACGAACATCATCACAGCTTAGATCGCGCTTCAGCAGTCCGCGGTGTGTGATCTTCCACGAAGACGTTGTGCAACGCGTAGCGATAAACTAATGGTCCCATGTATTCAAAACAAGACTGGAGCGCACTACCACGGTAATATTTGACAAACTATCGAATTCTTTGATTACCATAACTTGCTAGAACTCCGTAACTATTCTGTTGTATTCCTTCATCTTTTTGTCACCGATGGCCTAGTGGGGGTACGCTTTCATTTTTACTTAGGCTATTCAAAAACTCGATCTTGACCACAACAGTAATAGCCTATTTCGTCTTAACAGGCACTGGGTACATTCAGTAACTGTCCGTTACAAACTGCGGAAACTAAGCAACGTTGGACTAGGTCCTGACCATTTCTGAGCTTTCCGTGTTATTACCGAAGTCTGGAGTTAGTCAGTCTGTGTTCGGTGCTTAGAATTTCTCTTCATCTTGCACCAGTTGGCTAATCAATATATGGAGGTCTGTGAGCTCCCCAGACTGGTTTCTTATCAAACAAATGAACTTTCTGCCAGATCCCTAAAACATCTGTCTCGTTGAAACGGTATTCCTTGTAAACAGCTTGCTGACACTATTGCTTTTCATTATTTCATTATGGACAGACAATTTTTTGCATAATTCCAACCAGACACAACCAACTGCCTTTACTGGGATATTTTCATGTGTTTCCACATATTCCGCAGACATTCAGTTGAATCTATCCGGTCTTACTGATCTCCCGTTACTCCTTATTTGCCTCAATTTCTACACAAATCCAGTATTCTAATTCGCGAATTGATATCAAAACTAACACGACAGATACATTTCACAACTGATGATGACTGCGACCGAAGTTCCGAAATCGGTTCTTGAGTTCCACAATTGTACTACCAGTTTTTTTTACCTATCCACATTTATTACAGTGCCATCTACCTGCTGAAAATTCGTCTCTTAGCGTTCGAAAAACTTTTCGTTGACTTGTCTTCACTATGAGACAGGAAAAAAGTGATACTTGAGTGCAATGCATATGAGACATTGCAGTGGCATACTTACCTCATTTGCACGGAGGAATGGAATCTTTGAGCTCACGAAGTGTATCATATGTACAATACCTTGGTGGCACAGAGACTCACTGATATTCTTCACTACGGTTGCAGCGACAGTTGTATTGGTTGAAAGACTGAACTTCGGGGATTTAGATTTTTTTAAATTGAACACCATCCACATTCGATCGCATCCCCTGCTTTCACGTGAGCCTTTCGACCGGCCCACCTCGTAAGGAAGGACCAAACTCGGGGTTCAATCGTTTTAGAGCTCATTAATAGTACAAATCACTGTAAGTGCCGGAGTTTGCACTCAGACCGTCATGTATGAGAGATTAGAATGCTAACTACAGCACTGTCAACCTCATACTAAGCATGACTGATCCATCGTACTTAAATGTTCAACCGCAGCCTTGTGTAAATGGTGTTCACATTGCTCGATCATCTCGGTCCCGTTAACTTCACCCTATAACCCCATCACCAGGAACTTCTCAGTTAGGCTGAAATCACGGACGTTATTGAGCCAACCGAGCATTGTATATGGTGGAGATTAAATTTTGAAAATAATCTAAATCCCTTAGCTTTGCAAAAGCTTCCACGCCATTCATGTTCGTGAAGAGATCCCTGGTATCCGCATGAAAAACCTATGCGTTTCGTGAGTATCATTCAGGTCAGTAGATTAGTCTGCATAGAGCCGTATTATTTAGTTCACCTTTTTGACCACGGCGATAAAACTGCTCATGCTGAGTAGTTCATTCCAGCTTTCTGAGGACGTTCCAGCTCCTACAAGCGTAGCATAATGAATTGGACGTCTGGGTCGACGTAACGCCTTCATTCCAGGTCGAAGGGATAGAACTGCATTTTTTTTGGTGCGGCAACCGAGCGTCTGCAGTGGGAATCATTTATGTATTGACGATGGACTTCTGAGGATACCGTAGCCCTTTGCTGAACTTCGGTTACAAATTTGGAGTAATGACCTGTCAAACAGATACTGTCCGTCGGTGTAATCCAACCCAATGAGCTCAAGGCTAAGATTGCGGGTCACATGGCAGATGCCGCCGGTTGTTGATCCTCTAAGGACTGCAGTGAGCTGGACTTCACCAATGATTGGCAGTCAGCCACCAGCAGAGCTTCGAGAAAGCTGAGCTATCGGGCACATTGTAGGCTGGCCAATCAAGTGTCACGTACGGTAAGATATTAATGTGGTTTCAGATGCTTTACCGAGCTGTAGTCTGACCCACTTGCAGTTGACGCAAACAGAGGCATACTTCTTGTGCGTTATGTCATCGTCATTTTTCTTGCTGCGAGAGTGACCTGCGTTGTTGAAGAGCGGAGCATGTGCAGTTTCTGACCGTCTCGATTGAGCATGTCCTGGCTCTTCTTAAAACGACATTGGTCTCATTTGTGGTTCCGCTGGGAGCAATAGGCGCACCGATGTTGTGTGAATCCATAAAATCGGACATAATCCCATTCACTGTAAGGCCAACGTGGTGTGGGTGGTTCGGTTCGGTTGTCACGTTCTTAATTTGACACAGTTTTGTCTGGAGCATCTGAAGACACTGTGTGGACATTGGAATGACTGTTCTGTTTGATCATATCGATGTCATTCTGTAAGTTTACCAGACAGTGGCAATCGGTAAAGACATAGTGCAGGGACATAGTTGTACCTTCAACATCTACCTTCTGTGGTGACTGAAGTTCACAAAAAAGGGCAGACGAATGAAATGAGTCTCGGTCATTCTGCTAAACTTGAACCGTTCGAATCCCTGGTTGACTAGTCCAGCATGGGGCACCCAGTCGTTATATTCTAACTTCACCAGCCTTAGACACCGGCGGCGCATGTTAAACAAAGATGACTGGTCGGCGAATATTTGGAAAACGTCTAGGTGGCTTCGTCAAGGTTAATTCCCTCGGGTTCTTCGGCAAGAAAAAGTTGATGTACTGCTTGTGTTCTGGAGAGCCCATTTTACGGAGCAACTGACTCCCTTTCGGAGCATCGTCACCGTCTGATAGTTCCACCTCAAAGACAGCCTCACACTTAGTGAACCAAGACCTAATTGGAATTAGGATCAATAAGACCGTATGACTGGGTTGATTAGAGATTCCGGCACAGGTTTGAATGTTTCGTTTGATGCCCCTGTGGACGAATGCATCAATGTTTCTATCGTTTTCATCTGTACCTGCTGGAATTGTTTCTACTGCAGTTGAAAAGAGATTTAAATCTGGTCAAACGTAAGTATCATTATGAGTTCCTCCGTAGCCAACTGTTGAAAACCTTCGCAGAGATACGCTAGATTGTCCACCAAATAATAATGCGCGTGATAGAAATCGAGTTCTACTTTTTGTGTTGAAGAACACAAGAAACCTTGGTTTTGAGATTAACGCGAATGTCCTCACAGATTGCCCCCAAGTCAAACCAAAACAGGATTTCAGAAAGCCACCATAATCCACTGCAAAAGGCGTGCAACAGAGAGGAAAATACGTGATATTCGTATGATGTTTAGTGATTTACAAACATTCTCGAACCACAAGATCGAAAGAGATTCAATAAAAGTTGAGGTCATTGAGCCACCATTGATCATAGCGGAACAAAGGTTGGTAAGTTAGAAATCCAGCAAAGGTTACCTCTGGATGGCTCTGAAAAATTCCGCACATCCTGATTGGACATTGTAATGACAACTTTACGATGCATCAGTGCATTAATTTTCCGTCCCAACTCCAGGCAAAACTTCAAAGTTACAGCTCGATAATTCTATCATCCTTGGTTAATTTTTTCTCGATCTTCACATCACCAATACGTTCACTGTTACACACAAAGGTTACGCACCGTATTGCATCAGAATTTATATGGGATTCACTCATGATTGCTGAGCAATGTGACTCTCTGAAAGATGGCGTTCCAGTGGAGAAGGCCACTGGCTGTCTATGTAGACTGAGACGGGCGACGATTTCTGAAACATTTAATTCGATTACATGAACAGTACTACGATAACCATAAACAGCACGAACATAGACACTAGGCCTTTCGACTCCACGCTTTAGTAGTTCAAAGACTTCACTCACAACGTCCACTGGGCTCTGCTAACCTTGAGAAGATATTTGATCGCCCAGGTCACGTTCCGTTATTCATTTGTTTCGCTCTGATAGTTGAAGGGGTGGTAAAAATGGCACATCGTGAAGGTTCATTTGTGTCACTATTCCTACTTCTCGTAGCACGAATGATGTCTGGACGCTCGATAACCTGAACACTCAATTTTGAGGTCAGCGTATATTCGGTCGTTAGTACGGATAGCGTCATGTATGTTGAATACATCCGGTGACCGAGATTGTTCTTTCGTATCGATCATCGTTAGTACTCCACAGTAACATTACCAGTGTAATCTAAAGTATTTCAAACTCATTTTGTTTAGCGGAGTATCAGTTACCGCTGGAAATAAGCTAAATTAATGGTTACTTTTATCAGGGTAGGACAGAACTGATACACCCAACCAGAGACCTCAAAAGCGGTTGCGGTGCTTTATTCTTTTCTTATACGCAATCGATAGTAAATATTTTGAATACAAAGCAATCTCTATTTTACACAATGAGAAGTTTCCATTTCATCTCATCAATGACAGAGCCTTTGCATTCAGAATAATGTCATCTCATCACATATTCCTTACTTAGAAGTTTGATCGTAACCAAGAATTGGGCTGCCCAAAAAGGAGTGGGCGTTCGGATCAGCCTTACTCTATATAGCCTTTGTACAGCTATACGAAAAAAGACTTTATTAGATGGAGTGCACCTTCGAAGTTTATACTGAGATTGGCAACCGTTGATGATCGGAGGTAGAATGGTCACTAGAGTGTAGGGTAACAGATTTCGTTAGTCCACTGTTTATCCAAGCTAGCTGGTGTTCATGGCCCACTTCAAGTAAACGTCTGGTGTTGCGACCAACACAACTTGTTCCACAAGAAAAAGTGAATGAGTATACACAGAACGTAAGATTTTATCCATAACTGAGGCTGTTGGAATTCGACTGTGCGCCAACAATCGTTTGTTCGAGCTTTCATGCTATCATGGCCAACCTCCCATTCTGTTTGCCTATCAAGACCCATTGTTCAAGTGGGTACCAGATTGCAGTGTGACAGTGAATTAACTGATCTTATCAACCACCCGTTCCCCGTCCACCCCCTTAAGGAGTCTGCTGAAAAGGTTGTGACATATATGTGATGTATTTGGCCTGATGATGGTTTACTGTAAACGAGGTTGTTCGCTCTACGGTACTTCTCATGATTACGCTGGGTATTTTTCTGCGACATATAATGAACTTGAAGTAATGTACTAAATGTGTGCATTTGGACGCTACTATAACGTCATGATTTTTTACAACCGATATACGTCGTTTGATCTTTGGAAGTACTTGTAAATTGGTAAACGAGATTCAAAAAATCACGGCTGTTTTCGCGATTGATTATAAGCGATCACCTTGCTTCCGCTGGAGCACAACGCACGTACATTACAGCAATATATGTGCACTTACCAAAGCTGCAACGCTGTTGGCTATTGGACCTAAGAAAATGGGTTTTCCCCACTGGTATTCCCTATTTTACTTACTAATCTGACTTTTGTTAACTATTTCATGATCACCGCACATTTTTCGACTGGACTAACCTGTTAGTAATCGACTTTGATGCGAGTAACTGTTTCCGACCTACTCGCATAACGGTTACCCTTGATTTTTGCGAAGGTTCCTTATGGGTCAAAGCTCGGCTACCGCTTGTTTCTTATTTGCACCAGTGACCTTCAGGATAATATTTCTAATAGCGCTCTTTTCTACGCTGAAGAGTTAAGAATCTAGAGTGCTAATGATCCCAGTGCACTACAGATTGGTCCTGACACGACTGCACCCTGAACACTGCAATCAGGCTTTGATGAGCTAGGGGACTTTCAATTAAACAAATGCATGTCACGTTTGGGAAAATAAGGTGAATGCTTCAGCAGTAGACAGCTGCAATAACGGTAGATGTGGGCTAAAAAAGTGTTTCCCTGGAACAAGAGTAACCGAGGGGAATGTCAGCGGATGAGGTCATGTTGTGGTGGATTGTCAGGCCGGAGGTGCGAGTTTTCGAACGCTCGGCCGAATACCTCAACGTGGGGAGGAGGTATGTTCGAAAACCTGCCGCGATCGGATCAAGGACAACGTGCGCGACCGGGTGAGTCATCGCTCGACTAGATCGGACCAACGGGCGAGGCAGGGCAGGCGAAATACGACAGACGGCCAGATCGGAGGCGTGGTTTTTCCAACATTCAGAGGAACATCTCGACACGATGTTGGAATACGGTCAAGGCCAACACTGGGTGGATGGCGGACAGCACGAGCAGCCGGACGAGCCATCGCGCAACGAAATCGGACAAACAGCCGAGGAATGGCAAGCGGAAAACCCCCCGACAGAAGGCACCGGTCACACACGTAAACCGGTTAGAAGTGCACACGACGTGTGAACGGAAGCCGGGGGGTGCTGCGGGTTGGAATTACGACTCATAAACGAGAGAGCGCGCGTTGCATGTGACTAGCGATTTGGACAATAAAGATTGTGCTTTGTTGGACGCCTTCTCGCTACAATGTGATCTCGTGAGCTACAGTTAACCTGGATATACTCGAAGAACTAGTAAAACAGAGAGATTGTCCAATTTGGAAAAGATAAGAAGTAACACAGGAGTAATGTCAGAGCGAGGCCGTAAGTGGATCGAAAAAATCAGCAGTCTATGAAGATAAGTCACAAGGCTGAAATGGAAATCGCTGGGTCTCAGGTTAAAACTCGCTATCATGAACTAACTGTCCGAGAAAGAAAAATTATGCACAATAAAAAGACACTTAGCAAGACTAGTACTGACATTATAATCAACATGATCTTCGAGTACATTAGCCAATCGGTTTTCGTTAGTAAGTTCGACGAAATTATACAAATTAATAACACTATTAAACTACTGTACTTTCGAACTGTGTTTACCATATTTTGGAAAACTGCTCTGAAAACAGGTAGGTCGTAAATGTACCACATCAGTTGGCATGTAGGCGCCAAGCAACTTCACAAGACACTGCCAATTGAACTCACATGCATGACTTTTGTGTGCAGAAGTGAGACAATCATGCGCCATTCAAAACAGATCCGCCTAAATCGCTAGCCACCAAGATGTTACATGAGCCAGTAAAGTCATATTTTCTGTAACGAGATGAGTAGAATTTGTCGAAAATTTACTGCTGGAAATCTAGGGAACACAATATCCCAATTGTCAAAGCATGAAGTAATGCTTACAATGATTGAAAATACTTCAAGAAGGATATAAAGTTACGAGCAACTGCGTTCCGTAGTTGCACTTCATCATTTACGTATATCCAAAACACATTGTAACTATTTTCTCGTATGGGAACTCAGATTTACTTGAGTCACTGGTAATGGTTGAACAAAAGACCATCCGAAGTTTCAGCATCTGCACAGCGCGTATACCTGGAGGGATGACTCTCTTGCTGTATTTACGTGGGGAATCGATGTTAGACGTCAAAAGGATTTACAGACAGTACTGCTTTCTCGTAAAACCTTGAGTGCTGAAAAATTGGTCAGCTTTATCAACGTGATAAGTGAACTTTAATGCCTCATCACCATACAGAACTGAAATCTGTGAACCAAGAAGGTACCTGTGGAAACAAGTCGGTCCAATAAACAGACGCCTTCCTTTGGGTTTGAGTATAGTCACTCTTCGCTGGACTAAAGAGCATTCAACTACACAAAACTGGGCATCTGCCCTACTCTAGTATAACACCGATGATTGTGGCAGACGCATCCATAATCACCTTAGGTAGGAGCTTAGGAGAAAATGGTTGTAAAGCAGCACTGGTGGCTAGAATGTGTAGCAAGTGACCCACTGTATTCTCATAAGCATCAGACTGCAAAAATTTGTCTGAGGAAATAATCAGGAAAAGAGATTCTGTTTTTGAACAATATTTGCAATGAAACGAAAGTAGCGCTGGACGGAAATTCTAAGCAAACTCAACCTATCAACTACCTTTGGAGCGCGATCATCAAAGAGAAACCAAAATCTCTCAGGATCATGTTGAAAATCGGTGTCATCAATCAAGTAACCGAGGTACGAAAATATTGTGGTAAAAAAGACGTTTCTTACGAATAACGGCAACAATGTAGGTACAGGAGTGTTCAGGTAGAAGAAACAATCCATCAATCCAAATGCATTTCATAGAGCTATACCATGCTAAAAATGACTGCAACGCCTTCAAGATTACCAGTGACAGTGTCTTAGAAAATTTCCGGAGTACCGTTTATTTTGAAAGGTGAAAAAGATCCAAAGGTCCAACGGGTGTGTTAATTGTGGTCAGTGAACTAGACACACTATCGAAGGAAATCTGCGGTTGTGCCTGTTCAGTATCAAGTCCCAGAAGTATTTTGAATCGACAGGTCGGTATGGGATGTCTTCCGGTTCACATGTCACATAACTCCTTTGCAGCAGGCGCTTGTCCATAGTGGTGAAACAGTCACCTCACATTCGGTGTTCGACCGTAAACTTTTGGCTGTGTTAAAATTGAAGTAACCAATGCGGAAAACATCACAAAAGTCAGTATTCCTTTTAAAATTAGCTCAGACAGCATGCTATGCATATGTTCAGAGAGCTCAAGTGGAATCAGGCGATACCACATCTAAGTGGGCGTACCCAGCAAGCAAAAGCTAACTGGTATAATTCGTGAACCATCGGAGACGTCCGAATATCATGAAACCGCTCTTGTGTTCTGGCCTGAGAAAATTCAACCGAGACTATAAAAGAAAGCTTCATAATTTTCGCACAGTTAGAACCAGTAGAAGGGCCGCCAACAAACATGCACAACCAATTCAATTGTAGTCTGTATTACAATCTGTGTGTGGTTGAACACAGTTCACTTCGGATTTCAAGCTGTGAGCGTAACTAGAATTGTTGCAAGGGCTGGAAATCCTACCGCTAGTGTTTCAAGATTCTAACCCTAAAATCGATACATGACAACCGTTTCCGTCTTTATTGGGAAGATTCAGGTGAAAAACGAGCCCAGGTTCTCATGGTTAGAATGGACGTATCTAAATAATGGACTGTTCATTTGTGAGCGAAGATTCCTAAGTGAAATGAATAAATCGTGTTCATTAGTACTAATAATTAAAGTAACGTGAGATTCACAACAATCGGAAGAACATGGAGGACCAGGATTACTAACGAATAGCAGCGCAGAAACAAAAGTTAATACCATTTGCGGCAAAAGCTGTGAACCCAAGACTACATGATAGACTTTACTCTAATAAAACTACTGTTGTGAATCCAGAAGGCGGACGACACAAAGGTTGTTTTATTGGAGAAACCAATACACTACTTAAGCCTCTCAACGGGACTAGAAACAAAAACACATTTGCACACCGCACTCTTTTGAGGACGCTCCAGTCGCTTTGGACACCATGCCTCAGTTCCGTCATGTGGCGACAACCAGTATATGTCATTCTGCCTTCCAACGATTCTTCCCATATATCTCCCGTATTTATCCCGCGATCATTTCTATCCATGCGGCTACTGAATAGTAGTGTGAGTAGTATGGTGCAACCGTCTATCCTCACTACACTAGTATTGGACAAAACACGTCATGAAATTGCGGCAGGTAGCTTGAATATTACTTATCTTACCATGTTTATGGACGTCGTTACCGGGAAGGGGCCCATCACATCCACCGACCACAGTTCTCCAAT